>JAULJZ010120854.1:0-32394 GCA_032270985.1 Heliamphora pulchella
ATATAAAATATTATCCATTTAAAACCATTTATTCTTAGAAAATGAATTATGAAAATCATCAAAATCAAATTAAAAAGTCCTTGGACTAACAGTTTATATAATATAATAAACTTATAATAATAAACTTATATAACATAATAAATTTGAATACAAAAAAAACGTATAAGTTTATATAATATAATACACTTATACAATATAATAAACTTATATAATATAATAAATTTGAACACAAAAAAAAACTTATAACTTATAAGTTTATATAATATATTAATCTAATAAACTTATATAACATAATAAATTTGAATACAAAAAAAAACTTATAACTTATAAGTTTATATAATATATTAATATAATAAACTTATATGACATAATAAATTTGAATAAAAAAAATTTATAAGTTTATAGAATATAATAAACTAGTATAAGTTTATATAAGAAATTTAAAAACAAAAAAACGAGCCGTCCCGGGCCCATAGCCCAAGCCCGACCCCTTTAGTCCTAGGGCCTGGGCCGAACCCCTGGCCAAAAAGCCCGGCCCGGCCCTGCCCAAAAATTTGGCAGAAGCTCGTCGGGCCCGGGCCAGTCTTGGCCCGCCTGGTCCACGGCCGAGCCGGGCCGGGCCCAAATTACACCCCTAAGTGTTGTGTGTGCCTGAGAGAGAGAGAGAGAGAGAAAGAGAGGGAGAGAGGGTTTACATATAGAGAGAGACAAAGAGAGAGACTGAGAGAGAGAGAGAGAAAATAACAGAGAGAGAGAAAGAGACCGGCACTGTTGCCGGCAAGTCGTGGTCGCCGGAGTTGGGGCCGCCGGAGCAGAGATGTGGCGCCGGTGTTGGTGAACAGAGACCGACGATGGACTGCGGCGGCAATGGTTGGTGGTGCAGTGGAGTTGGTCGCGGCGTTAGGGGAGGTGGCTGAGTCGCCTTCTTCCCAAGCTTCTGTTTGAAGCATCTTCAGCTTATGTTATATATATATATATATATATATATTGCTATAACATCCCTCAGAAGTTAGCTACACTCAGAAGTTTTCTTTTGCACCTCGTGGGATTCTTTGTGCGTATAAAATTTCTGTGGACACTGATATATATATAGGCTAGCTACTGGGACGGGTGTCCCTCGTGCAGTGTTTGACGAAGGCATGTGCGACTGATGCACGGTGATCGAAAAATTTAAAATTTTTGATGTAAAATTTTTAATTCAGAAAATTTTCAAAAATTAGGTATAAACTTTTAATATGATTTTATGAATTATCGTGAAATTAGAATTTGGATAAAAATTTTCTAACCATACAATAAATTTTCATCTCGATCTAAAATTTAATTTGATGTATGTTTTTTAGCTCCACTCTTGAAATTAAGTATAAGGTTTTATTGGGAATTTTATTTAAAAATTTTCTACTAATATTTTATTATTTATTTATTTATTTTTATAACAACTCGTCAAATATTATTATATTATTCTAAGAAGTGACACGTGTCTTATTACTTGTCATGGTACGGGTTATTACAAAGTTTGTCCAAAGAAGGTTCCTTACACAACAGAGGATGGCAGCAAGTGATCTGAACAACTAGTTCACTGAAGCACTCTAGGGAAAAAAGAAAAATGCATGTTTAGATGTTGCAAGAGTACTGTGAGACCCGGTTTCTTTTAATTTTGTAATGAATATATGTGACATGTTGGTTATCGTTTTAATCATTATAAAGAAGCATATTCCTAAATATTTTATGCATGTGATGGTTTAGATATGCATGTTGGTTCCAATCCCAGACCATTTGGGCATAGTAGTACAAAAGTTGCGAGTTTTTTGGGCAATACCGATCAATTGGCCTTGAGACAAATCAATCGGTCTTTTAGGGTTAAGTGCGTGTGGGGTAAATCAAAACATTGATTTTTGGTCCCAACCTTATGTTGCAGCTTCTCCTCCTTCTCTCTAAGAGATAACTAGAAACCCTAGACTTCTCTCTAGATTTCTTCTTGTTCTGAATTTGATTTTTGGCGCTACGAGAGCGGAACAGTGTTTCACACGCCGAGGGCTTCACATCCATCTAAACAGAATCTAGTTTCAGCGATGTTAGTTTTTCACGGGTGGTTAAAGCGTCGAGTTTTTAACTCTTTATAGTAGTATTCTAGGCTATCCTGCTTTAAAAGGGTGTTCCATGTGGTTACACCCATTTTTACCATACTTAAATGCTTTGGATGATAAACTTTGTGGTTTAAACCTTGTTTGGATGATTTAAAAGCATGTTTGAGCTTGTGAGGTTTATTATAAAGTTGGTGAATTCATGTATATATGGTTTTCATAAATATGTGTTTTGAAAATCGGAGGAAGTTATGTCAATGTTGCAAAAACATGAATTTTGATGTTGGAGCTAGCCCTTGGGGTTGAGCATGAGTATTAAAGAGTTTGGTTGAGTTGAGGATAACTTTGTGCAAAATCATTGTTTACCTCCGTGATTTTGTATGAGTTGGCTATGTGCCTTGGATCGAATTAATGGTTAAGCTATGTGCCTTAAATGATTATGAATATACCGTAACAATGTGGTGAATGTGGGCCCCAATTGCCCCTCAGTGAAAGTTCAAAAATTTGTGCAAATAGGTGCTTCACTACTTTGGGTTAATCCCTATAAATGAAATGGTTATCCCAATGGGATGCGGTTGTTGTTGTGGCAAGGTATAGAACTCGTCATTGCCTACCAGGCCATGGAATGCTCCGAACCTAAGTCAATAGATGAGAGTCTATACTTGCTAACATTATCCCCGGTGCGACAATGTCGGTATGTGTAAATCATTGTGGTTGAGTAAATCTTTTTTCTGTTGGAAAACCTTATGGAGAAATAAAATAATTCTTGTTGTGTTTCCAAATTGTGGGATGTCGTTGGGTTATGTGAATAATAGTGGTTTTGAAAGAAAACTGTTTTAAAAACTGGTGTGGTGGTGCTGTTCACATAGTTAGTAATTACATGATATACTTTTATTCATGCTAGTCTATTGCAATTGGGTTTCAGCTCACGTTGTTGGATTTGAACAATTTTAGGTGATCTTGATTATGTGGCCTGAGGTGGCGAAGTTCTATGGGAGATGGTGGACTAGAAAACTTGTAGTTTTCTCGTTTTGATTATTTTGAATCAGGTAATTGTTGCAACACGTTTTATACGGGGTAGTTTATGTTTTGTAAGCCCTAAGACTATGGTTGTAATGCATGAATGTTTGTATGACTATGAGAGGAACCTTAGGTTGGCTAATCGTCATGATGTTATAAAAAAAGGGGTTTTGGTTGGATGATTTTTCAATGTTATTTAAACGGTTTTTGGTTGGTTTATTGTTTAAATTCAACTCTTCCATCTCAAGGGAGGTTTTGGATCAAGTTTTTGGCACTTCTATAGTTATTCTTTTTTTTCGTGTACGTATTGAAAAAGCTAAAAAAAAATTCTACGTGTTGAGTATCAAAGTTTGCCTTTTGAAAATCTATCTAGAACCAAACAGATCAACAGACCAATCGATCGATCTATCAATCGGTCTTTTGCATGCCTCGATTCTTTGACAAGCATGTGAGAGCGGCGAACAGTCAAAAACTGATCAATCGGTCTTTTGACAGATCGATCAATCTGGGCAGGTTTTGAAAATTTTGTGTTTTTATTTTAAAGGCTCGGCTCTCGGGACCTAGACCTCATTATTTTAAGTTATTCTTTTACTTAAAATAAATCATCGGAAGTGCATTTTTCAAAGGTTTTGGACTCGCATTTGGTTTGTCCTTGGTCCCTTTTGGGCTCGGGTGGTTTTGGTGGATTTTTGTATCAGAAAACGTTTTTTCTTGGGCAGTTCACGTGACCTGGGTTTTAGGGCGTGACAACTGCTTACACGGTACCTATGTGTGACATTCTTTTTTCCAACAACTGGTCTAACACTGAACTGGATCATCATTGAATATGTCGAAAGTGTGAAAGATATGCCGAAATATGCTTGGTCTTCAGCAATAAAAAAAAATTAGTTGAATTCCCCGCTTGATAAGAAATATGACAAACCAGAGACAGTTATAGGATGTATTATTACTCTATTGGTATACCTTTCAAACCTTTTACTATAATATTATTAAATGTCCTCCATTTACATGAACCTAATACATCTTTGTCTTAGTATTAGATGTGTGAGCACACAACACTTGTTAAGCCAGAAGCAAGTCATCAATTCCCGAGAATGTTAAAATGGAAGTTGGGACAGCTGAATTTTGCTTTAAATGATATAGAATTAAACGATCTGGCAGCAAATTGGGTAAAATAGCTTTATATGTTTCCTTCCAATATTGACAAGTGCTAAATAAGTAATTTTATCTATTCCTTTAAATAACCACAATTGATTATACAGATAAATTTATCTATTCATTTAAAAAGGCACAACTGACCAACAGATAGATTTATATGTTCCTCTAAATAGGAAAAGTGATGAACATATAAAATAAGAAAATTTCAGCCAAAGGTCCAAAAAAATAAGTTTTAACACGCAAGATCTATAAACAAATATTTTAACGCAAAAGGTCCAATTGTATGATTTCTCCCAAAAATACCCTACAAATAGATAAATCTATCTGTTTGCATATCAACACAGGTAATGCAAACAGATAAATTTATCTGTGTTCTTCATACATATTTTCAATAAGACAGATAAATTTATCTGTGTTCTTTACACGTGCTTTCAATAAAAGACAGATAAATTTATTTGTGTTCTTTATACATGTTTTGAAAATGTACAGATAAATTTATCTGTGTTCGTTATATGTGCTTCCAATAAGACAGATAAATTTATCTGTATTTTTTACACATGCTTTCAATAAAAGATAGATAATTTATATGTGTTCTTTATACATATTTTGAAAATGTACAAATAAATATTCTTTATACGTGCTTTTAATAAGACGGATAAATTTATCTGTATTCTTTACACGTGCTTTTAATAAAAGACAGATAAATTTATATGTTTTAAGGTATTTTTATCCCAAAAGAACCTTGCATGTTAAAATTTTAATGAGAATGGACCTTGGTAGTTAAAAAATCTTATGCTGAATGAAAAACAGTAAACGGCCTATAAATTAGACTATTCATCAATTTTTTGATAAAATTATCTATTCCTTCACATAGGCACAACTAATAAACAGATAAATTTATCTGTTTTCTAAAACAAAAACAAGTTCTAAATAGATAATTTATCTATTTTTTTAAAAAACACATCTAAAACATTTTAATTGAACAGATAAAATTATTTGTCTTCTGTAAAGAATGTAAAACGGGCACAGATAGATTTATCTGTCTTATTTAAATAAGCACATTGATGACCTGATAAATTTATTTGTATCGTCAAACAATGTCAACTTCTAAATAGGAAAATTTATCTGTTTCTTTCAATATGTACAAATGATGAACATATAAATTTATCTATTTAAACAAACATGCACACATCTTGCACAAGTTCTAATACAGATAAATTTATCTGTGTTATAATTGCTATACAAATAAATTTATCTCTATCTTTCTATTATTAACAAGTGCTAAACAGATAATTTATTTACTTGTTTCACAGCTAACTCTGCATTCATGATCCATGTGCTCACTTCAAATATCCAACCAACGACAGAAGATAATGAACTTTTTGAATTCATTAAATCCAAGGATAAAAAATAGTCTGGTGATGAGAAAGAGTCTGAACATGGTGACTTCTCTGCTGAGCAAGAAGAGGTTGAAGGACAGAAAAGAGAAGATGCATTAGACTCCTTAAGATCAAAATATGCAATGCTGGCAATGAGAAATCAGAAGTTGAAGGAACAGATGAATGACAATGCAGCCCCAATTACAATATTGGGAAACACATATACAATTGAGATGTTGAAGAAGATTCTGCAAACAAATAAAGCTTCATCTCCGAAGATGAAGAAGATGGAAGAAGATTTAAATGAAAAGATATCTGAGAATGAAAAGATAAAAGAAACAATTGAACGGCTCAATGCAAAAAAACCAAAAATTGGTTGAACAAATTGATGAACTTTCTGCCCACCAAGCAACACAAAAACTTGTTGAGGAAAAGGACTTTGCTGATGCAAAAAAAGAAAATAGAAGAGCTGCAAACAGAAAAACAAAAGTTACTTGAACAAATTGTTAAACTTTCTGTGCACCGAGCAACACAAAAATTTACACAGAAAGAAACTATCATGGTGCTAGAGAAAGAAAAGGAACAAAAGATAATAAAGATGCAACAAGAGAATGAAAAGTTGGCTGAGGAAATAGTAGAGATTTCAGTGCATCAAATTACACAGAAATTTTCAAAGCAACCAAAAATTGAGAAATTAAATGAAAGAGTCAAAGCTCTTGACTAAGAGAAGGAACAACTAATTGAGGCCACAAAACAAGCAAAAGAAAAGGCTGAAGCAACTCCATCTTCCATGGTTGCGAGAATCAAGATGAATGAAAGGACAGATAAAAAACTACTCGAATTCAAGTATCAATCTAGAAGGGAAAGGAAGAAAAATACAAAGAAAAATGGAGACCAACAACAAGTCCAAGCCCAACAACCCAATCCAGACCTAGTCCAAGGCCAACACCCCAATCCAGACCCATTCCAAGTTGAAGAACATGTTCCTCAACAAAAGATTGTTAAAGGAGCAAAAAAATCAAAAAAACTTAACTTTCAAAAGACTTTTCATGTCACATCGTTGCTTATTGAAGAAGATAAATAAAAGATGAGCTTAATTTTTGCAAAAGAATGAGAATTTGAGTATGTAAAAAGTAATTGACAATCTAAGCTATATGTAACAGATAAACTTGGCAAGGACCCGGCCCCTTGTTAGTTTCTAGTATTAATGAAAATGAGTGTGTTACGTTTGGTGGGAACGGTTAAATGTGTAGATCATACGTAATAATTAAAACTTGAGCATGTATATATTTGTTAACGGTGGTTAAATGTTAGGTAATACATGAGAACGTTGCAGTGAGATGTTTGGCTTATGTTTTGGTTTGGTTGTGGCATCCTTGGTTTGGGTTTTTAATCCAGCGTGACTGCTCGAGTGAAGGGTAGGCCGCTCGAGCAAACGGCTGGCAGAGACCTTCTGAGCTTGGGGGCCGCTCAAGCGATGGGGGGTCCACTCGAGCGAACTGTCGGCATACAGCTTATAAGTTATGGGTTTTAACTATTCATCTTCATTCTTTCCATCTTTCTCTCTCTCTCTAAATTGAGGTTTTAAGCCCTAAAACACCTCTTTGCACCCCTTTGAGCCTCTACATGCTCCACTTGGAGTGATTCCTTGCTTTTCTCCTAGTAGAATACCCGTTAGAGGCTCGATCTTGGCGTTTGAGGGTCCCTTCTCACCCTTCGGTTGGAGATTCACGTCGTTGGAGCTTGTTTAGGGGTTTCTCTTATGGATCTAGCATCACAAAGGTAGGATCTATGACTATTCCTGAATATCAATATGATATGCGTTGTATTTTCGATTTTATGAACATAAAAGCATGAAAATGGTGTTTTCAAAGCTTAAGGTTAAGGTTTGATGTTAATGAAGGTTAAGTCTTAGATCTATGGATGATTTAACATGATTCTATCTTTACGTTGTCGTTAGATACGATTGAATTTGAAAAATGGAGGGCTAGAATTTGGATTTGAGTTAAAACTATGAAAATTGAGAGTTTTGGAGCTAAGGGACCTATATGTTGAAATTGATGTGATTATTGGTTAAATTGAGAGTTGTAATAACCTATTCCATATACATTCCATGAGTTTATGTGGCACATGGCAATGTCAGGTGTTAAAATTGAGGGATTTAGTGTAAAATCGGAAGATACATGCGGTGGTTGGGTTTCAAACCGTAGTGATATGGCTTTGGCAAGAAAAATCGGGTTGACAGTTGGACTCGTTTTGGTTGTTAATGAAATGAAATAATTAAAGTACCGTGTGATTGAATTGAATGATTAAGTTTGGATACGAGTTGCTCCTTGGTGAAAGACTGAAAACTTGTGCGATGTAAGGTAGTCTCTTCGTTCGGGTTAATCTCCTGTAAAAATGTGCTCTTAGGCGACCCACCCATCGATGTTTTCGAGAAAAATCAAAAATGTATGCTCTTCGTGTCAAGCTATAGAATGGATATTTATTCCTCGATCCTCGCGTGGCCCAGTGGTGATAAATATGCCGGAGTCTATAGGCGTCGTCCGACTTTGGTACTTGATTGAATTGATAAATAAATTAGGTTGGTAAACCTTAATTGGATGAATGGGTAAAATGGTGGAATGTAAGAATGCGTTGGGTTAGGTTGGAAATGGTGAGAGGATTAGTTATAATAGTTAATTTAACTTTAACTATGGAGCATTGAACTACAACTATTTTTTGAAAACTCAGCTTTGTGACGGGAATTTTATTTGGAACAAATGATGTTGGCCTCGGAAAAACTTATATATTATATCCCGCATAACCATCCTCGCATGCCATGCATACGTTCATCGTTAATCATATTCCTATGAGCTTCGACTCATATTGTTTAACAACATTTCAGGTGACAGCGGGAATAAGAGGTTGGAGTAAGATGATGGTCGCTGGACCCTTTTTGAGTAACTGGTAGAATTACATTTTTTATAGTATATTTTTGAAAAATAAAATTGTAAAGATGTAATTCTTATTTTCCTTTGGAGTACTTGGATCATTGTATCTTGGGTTAGAACACCTGTATTGTATGGCCCTAAGACCGTATATTCATGTTATGTACGCATGTGAGGACGTTTTGTTCGTTTGATGAGCTGAAAGTCTTAATCTTTAAATGATATATCTTGATATGGAAGTTTCATTTCGGGTTCTTGAGTTGAAAGGTGATTGTTTTATTCTCAAATGTATGTTTTACTTCTAAAGTTTTCCTATCAAAAACTATGTTTCAAGGATGAGAAAAATAGGTGATTTTCCAACACTTAGAGAAATTTTCAAACTTTTGGACAGTGACCTATCACGCCCCGACACCTGGGTCATGCAAAATACCCACAAACAACCATTTTAGGATATCACAATCTACCAAAATCGACCACGCAAACGGGTTAACATTCAACGTTTAAAGGAAAGCAAAGACATTTATAAAAATGAACCACTGAGGGTTTATTTAAAACAAAAGAAAAGCCCACCAGAACATAAACCAAATCCTCCCTTGAGGCATGAACATTTCTTTTTAAAGGATAAAACCATACGAAACGGAAACCAACACCCAACCCGAGATCTCACTCTCAAAATGCATACATGCATTAGATATCTGCCACAACGCTTACAACACGTGGTTCTACAGTCATAAACATGTAAAACAATACAAGATTCCCATAACAAAAAAAAACTTTAAACAAAAGTCTTTCGCCTCCGGGGCTCCACTAGATCAACACTCGTGATCACAGTCGCCTAAAAAAGGTTTTCACAAATTCCACAACATGAGCTAAAACCCAATAGAAACAGACTATAATGCAACAAAGCAGGATATGCAATCACATAGCATAGAATCGACTCAACCTCACGAGCCTCAAAATGGTTTTCCATCATCAAAACCACGCATTTCATACAATGCAAATAACGTCCAATAGTGAAAGAAAAACAGTAACAAAATGTTATTTTCCACTCGGTTTCCACAATCAACAATGATCTCTATGTACCGATTCTGTCACACCCGGGACAAATATAACAACTATAGACTCTTGCCCATTAACCTAAACCCAGGACATACAAAGACCCGCTAGGTAATAACAAGTTCTATACGGAGTCACAACAACACACGCCTCCCACTGGGGCAGCCACTTCATTTACGGGGATTAACCTGAAGGAGCGACGCACCTACTTGCGCAAAATATTCGGACATTCGCCAAGGAACAATGGCGGCCCAAATTCACACGCACTATCATGGCACATCTATCGAATCATTAAAAATCAATACGTAACTCGACTATAAAAACATTTTAAACTGAACATTAATCATGTACAAAACACCCAACGGCCCTCCGCCACGTCGTTCCTAATCAAGGAAAAACGACCAACATCTTTCAAAGATTTTACCGTTTCAACCGAAACATTCAAAACCGCGACTCAACCCCGAGAGTTAGCCCCATACCTCCCCAAAATTAGGTTTTTATAACTTTACATAAATCCCTCCATTTTCAAAACACCTTTTCGAAAATCACAGATATCCACACGTCTACCAACATGTAATAAACAAAAGATATACAAAACATGTTTCTTCCCAAACAAACACGGTTTAAACACAAAATCCAACATTTATAGCATTTTTAAACGATAAAAAAGCATATAATCGCATGTAACACCCTTTAAAAACAAGATAGTCTAGGATCCTACCTCGTTGATTTAAAAACTCGACGCCTCAAACTCTGATAAAAAATGAACTTCGTAGAAACGAGATACCATTCGGATGAACGCGAAGTTCTCGGCATGGATACTAAGAATCCGCTATCCGATCGCCAAGAACCAAGCTCGGGCCCACCAAAAAACTAAAGAAAATGTGAAGGTTTTATGTGTAAAAGAAGAAACTTAGTCTAAAAGAAACAAAGTCCCAAAATATCTAGCATAACGCTGATATTTATAGGGTCCCGCCCAAACAGGGAAATCAGTCGACTGAAAAACTACTCGAATACCAGAAATTTTCCACCAACCCAAGTTAGTCGACTGAGTCCTCCACATCAGTCGATTGAACCCCCTCTCGAATAATTCAGCCAACTGAAATGCCCACATCAGTCGACTGCATGTCGGAGAAAAACAAGCCAACCAAACATGCCATTGCAAAACTCAAATAAGCGTAAAAACACATATAAACATATGCTGGTCTAAAACGATGAAGCAATAACCAACACATCAAATAAACATTATAAAAATAAAACAAAACTGGGTCTCACAACTCTCCTCCCTTAAAAGAATTTCGTCCCAGAAATTCAACACCGAATCTCAAGCCAAACATCACCCCACCAACCATCAATAATCTCTGATGCAAACCCAACAACACCGCACAACAACATAATGCCCCAGCAACTGAAACCCCAAGACTGTTGTCACACGACGTAAACACGTCTTTGAAGAATAGATCGCCATAAAGACTGCCCTCATGCGCAAAATCCCACTGACACTATTGTCATCCATAAAACATCGGATCAAGATCCAACTCACACTGTCAAAACCTCGAAACACAATTCTCATCGAACATAATCCACTCCAGCTATAAACACATAACACGAGACCAATCCACCATGGAACCAGGTTCTAAACACTCTCTACTTCAGGACATAGAGACTACCACCCTTGTTTGCACTACCACATTCTGGCTCAATCGCACCTCACAATGCACACCAAGGACTATCTCTGCTAGTCCAAACACACGACGACGAACCCCGACGTCGGTCACACGAAGTCACTATCCTGCTGATGCTAACAACGTCGTCACTGAAGTTGACAAGACGCCCATCCACAAGTAACAACACAAATACCCGATTCTATAGAAGAACTCATTCAATTCACCTGGAATACCAAAGAACGCAATTCATCTAAATCGTCATCCGCTATTCGATCTTCCATTGCGAACCACAATTCTTAACCACCCTCGAGAAACACTAGGTGCTATACCATTGTCCAACCGAAAACCAACCCATAATCGAAATCAACCCGGCATCACAGCCACAAAATCAACACAATCACCTGTCCCCAATGAGTCACTTAAGCCAAATACGCCACGCTGACAGAACATCACATAGGTATACATTAAGCTGCACAAACCCAATCATATCTCCCGTGCAACCGCACATCACTACACAACTCAACGTCTCGCCATCAAATCACAGATTATAAGTTTACATATCAACCTCAAATCAAAAATGATCACCTTCATCCGACATCAAACAAGATCACCATCATTCGACATCAAACCCAAACTCATGACACATACATCGATCCCTTGAATCCACAATAGTCGAATACTAAAGACCAAAACTTCTCCGTCAAGTAACCAACCAAGACTTACCTCTCACACTAAGCAATTTCTTCTTATACAAAACTATCATCACGGCCCTTCCATCCCAAACCAAATAATCACGTCAGTCCAAATAGGCCATACCAACCAAGGCTTTTCAAACATCGAATCCTTCCTGACTCATACCTTACCATATTCTCAGGACCACCATCCGAACAAACGATTACACCAAAACACAACCCTTACCACAGTCGACAACCATTCTTCGACTCTAAGAACTCTGAGTAGTTCAAAGCCCCAAACGGAACACAAATTCAGACTCAAAAAAATCTATCAAAAACTCACCATGTGAATATTCAAAATGCAAGGTTCTAACAAAATTCTCACTCTACCAAGAGCTAGAGGTACAATCATACCCACACAATCCAGAATAAGTTGCGCACAACGGTTAACAATTCTCAGTTGGTTACTACAAAAAAGAACCCTACGTCTCAACACTTACTCCCTCTTCAGCAATAACAAATATTCTTGGTCTACCAACCCGATCTCATAGGGAACACAACCCACACACTTACACTCACACAATAAAGCAAACAAACTCCACCCAAAAAACCCACGAAGAACTCAGTCCTCCAATCACCCGATCCCGGCAGTACCCATTTCCTAGGCACAAACTCACAGATCACAACACGAATACTAATCCACGGAGACTCCTATCTCCCCAAAACAATTGGACCAAGAATCAACCAACGATCCTGTCACGCCCCAAACTCTAGGGTCACGCGAAAGCCCACCAAACACCGTTTATGAAAATAAGATTTGTAGTTGGAAAACTATCAACTCAAAAATATACAACATTTGGATAAAAAATTGTCAAAGTTCAACTCTCATAAACAGCAAACATGCAATTTCATACATAAATAATTATATTGCCTCAAGGCGTATAAAACCCGCCTTCTGGAACATGCATCACATGTAAAAGTACATGTCACAAAAAAAGAAAAAACTATACCAAGTTTCCCATCACCACTGCATCTAGGTCAACTCCTCACGTCCTCCTGAA
This sequence comes from Heliamphora pulchella, assembly GCA_032270985.1. Taxonomy (NCBI): domain Eukaryota; kingdom Viridiplantae; phylum Streptophyta; class Magnoliopsida; order Ericales; family Sarraceniaceae; genus Heliamphora; species Heliamphora pulchella. The sequence goes on from JAULJZ010120854.1 coordinate 13,027, forward strand.
AATAGTTTTATAGCAAAATTCCACACCGTGAGCCGAAGCCCAATAGAAAAAGACAGTAAAGCTGTAATGCAGGTCATGCAATCATGTGGTGGGAACTAACTCGACCACAAAAGCTAAAAAGATTTTTATCACAAAAATCACAAGTTTTCCATCTGAAAACCACCATATCATCCTTGAAACTATGCATATCATCCTAACAAATATCATGCAACAGTTAAGGAAAAGCAGTAGAAAAATAGTAATCTCCACTTGGGTCACACAGCCGAGGGAAAAACAAGATAAAATGAAATCTTATGTACTGACTCTGCCACACAGATAAAGGTAACAACTATAGACTCATGTCCAATACCCTAGTCACCACTTAAGGCCTGCTCAGTAATGACAAGTTCTATACGGAGTCATAACAACGTAAGCAATGCCATTCACGAAGGCAACCGACTTAGTTTGAACCCGAGGGCCCTAAGCACCCACCAACCACTTAGTTTGAACCCGAGGGCCCTAAGCACCCACCAACCACCTAGTTTACGGGTTCACAACCCGAGCGCACTAAGCACCCACCAACCACTTAGTTTATAGGTTAACAACCCGAAGGCACTAAGCACCTACCAACCTCGTTTACGGGGATTAACCCGAAGGCATGTAAGGACCTACTCTGCGCACGTTTTCGGACTTTCACCGTGGAGCAATGGACACCCAACTCAACACACCCACTGTCACGGTACATCTATAGATAACATTTAAAAACCCACAAGCAGTTATGCAACACATGTATAAAAGAGATCCAATCCATCAACATGGAGATCTATAAGCATGTAAAAACAAGATGTTTACCAAAATGTTTTAAAAGTTGAGACTCCACCCCAAGGACTAGCTCCAAATCTCCAAAAAATAGGTTTTTCAAACATTTTCACCAATCAGCCCAGGTCCAGTCGACTGAACCTACCCTCCAGTCGATTGAAAAACACACTGAAAAGGCACAAAACGCCAAACACATGGTCCAGTTGACTGACCCCATGGGTTCAGTCGACTGAACCACCAAACCATGATCCAGTCGACTGACCCCATGATTTCAGTCGACTGATCCTACCCAGAAAGTGTTTTTGAGCTACAATTTTCCCATTTTGAACCCAAGATGAAGTCTCGAAGCTTCCATCTAACACCTATGGACTCACACACGTCCAAGCCTACCACCAAAGGCCTCAAAAATAACGTCCAACACCATTTTCATCCAACCAAAACGACGAAAAAAGGTTTTTAAAACCAAAAGCCCAACTTTCCCAATACATGAAACATCCTTTCATGAATATAAAACTGTTAAGATGTATAAGATTACATATAACACTCTCTAACAACCTTAAAGTCTAGAATTCTACCTCGGTAAGTTAAAAACTCAATGTCTCGATCCATGTGCAAAACTAAGTTTCGTCAAAATAAAATTTCGTCCGGATGAATGCGTAGAGCACGATGCCAATAATAAGGATCGGCTTCTGGATCGTGAAAAACAAAGCCCCGGGCCCCCAAGAAGTTAGAGAGAAGGCAGAGAAAAAAAAGAAAAAATTTAGAGAGTAAGTTTTGAAAATATCCTTTAGAAAATATCTAACTCCAGATATTTATAAACCTTCAAAATATTTTTTTTTGAAATTTTTAAAATTTGAACCATAACCCCGAACAACCCCCGGGACCAACCCAGCACGCATAGATATACTCAAACATGCATCAAATTGCTTAAAAACATGTAAAAACAAAATTCTAAACATGCGTTAAAAACCACCGAATATGCATTTAACATAAAAAGAGGTGGTACAGGGTCTCACAAATCCCGACAGTTACATCTAACCAAGGGGGAACAGTCCGCACACCACAACTATTCGCAAGTCAACTATATCTTCATCTTGAGAAAGAAATGGCCAACCAGAAACCATAACCCAATCTCAACATACTATAAGTACCCAACACCACTTGGCCCCAAAAGAACCCTGTAAATCTTACCTTAAAGCCACCTCAACCACACGGTACACTGCTAAACCTTATTACTCCACACTTCGTTCTCATGAGCAAACAACTTACCCACCTCTGAACCTAAGGTCGAACACAAACAACCTCCAGATATGTCACAAACAACCTAAGGTCGAACACAAACAACCTCCAAATATGTCACATTTAGGATACATTGTCTCAGCACTAGTCCAACCACACTATCAAACCCTTCTATAGTACTTTCAAACCTCATGCACCAAGCACGATTCCCAAGCATGATCTCCTAATCACGAGGATAACAACCAACCCACAAGCCTGCATTCTCGTAGGAATTTCCACATAACTAATACTCGTCGCATGTTAGAACCGTAACTTGAACCCTTACATATTCCAACACTGTCGCAACTTATACTCATCCCAGCATATCTGCAACTCATACTCGTCCCCATATCCTCGAGCTTATTTGCTAGTTACTCAATTCCCAAACCTCAATAAGGTATACAACGTCCAAAGTCATCAAATACTGCTCTGACTACCAACAACACCCCACTAGCAAGGGATATTCCCAGAACCACTTACGTTCTGCCATCTCAACATATGCTCGGCAAAGGATTACTATGCTCCCATCCACTATGTTCCCATCTATACCTCATCCCGAGTACACTGCTCATGACAAAGCACGGCTCATGACGTACCTAATCCATCACACAACTAAAACCATGTACACCAAACCTTAACCGAAAAGGGATTACCATTATTCACAAATCTAATCATAACAACTAATTTTCCAAGGTCTCCAACGCCCTATCACCCCTACTCACAAGGCCATCCATAACACAACTTTAACTTCCAGTAGCATACTCTCAAGAGGAGCCATCTACCAAAACCAAGCCACTTTCAACTACACTCGAACAAAACTCTACTTATACAAACACTCAACAGTTTACCAACCAAGGCCAACCTCACGCGGCTAACCCCAACCCACCAACGAGTTCCACTACGCACTAAGTGATCGACACTTAACCTATAACCTTACCTCTCAGCAACTGACTGCAGCCGAGTCGCACATCCAAGACCCAAACCACAGTGTCATTCTCTCCAAGGGTATATGGTTCATATATAAAAGAAATACAGAACACAACGACCTAAGGTTAACCATTCATGTTACTTCTAACACGTACCATATAATCATGCTAACACCTAACCATTCAAGATCATGTTAAATAAACCCCACATACTGAGGAGAACTGACAAAAATAACGCATCAATTTGGATAACCTATTTAGATTCTTTGTTAGAAAGTACGTCGACCAAACACATTTTTAACTTGGCTTTCAAATTTGTTAATCCAAACGCCCGAAGACAAGACTAATCAATCCTAACGTCCAACCTCCATACTCACGTGTACACAACATCCTCATACTCAACAAGTTATCATGCTCAACAACCTATCATGCTCATGTTATAAAAAAAACACTTAAACACATGCAACCAAGCACACACATCTTTCCTCATAAGGTGATGCACCCTCTTTCCACGGCTTTTAGGTATTCAAACCCAGAGCTTTGATACCAAGTTGTCATGCCCCGATACGCCCCGATACCTAGGTCACGCGAAACACCCATGAGTAACTGTTTTGGGATATCACAATCCACCAAAACTGATCGCACAAACGGGTCAACATTAAACGTTTAAAGGAAAGCTAAGACATTTATAAAAAGGCACGACCGAGGGTTTATTTAAAACAAAAGAAATGCCCACCAGAACATAAACCAAATCTTCCCTCGAGGCATGAACATTTTTTTTAAAGGTTAAAACCATACGAAATGAAAACCAACACCCAACCCAAGGTCTCACTCTCAAAATACATATATGCATTAGATATATCTATCACAAGGCTTACAACACGTGGTTCTATAGTCATAAACATGTAAAACAATACATGATTCCCATAACCAAAAAAAAACAAAACTTTAAACAAAAGTCTTCCTCCTTCGAGGCTCCATGAAATCAACACTCGTGATCACAATCACCTGAAAAAGATTTTCACAAATCCCACAATATGAGCCGAAACCCAATAGAAATAAATTCTAATCCAGTAAAGCAGGATATGCAATCACATGGCATAAAATCGACTCAACTTCACGAGCCTCAAAATGGTTTTTCATCCTCAAAACCATGCATTTCATACAATGCAAATAACGTCCAACAGTGAAAGAAAAATAGTAACAAAACGTTATTTTTCACTCGGTTCCAACAACCGACAATAATCCCGATGTACCTACTCTGTCATACCTGAGACAAAGGTAACAACTATAGACTATCGCCCATTAACCTAGACCCAGGCCATATAAAGACCCGCTAGATAATGACAAGTTCTATACGAAGTTACAACAACGCACGCCTTCCACTAGGGCAATCACTTCATTTACGGGGATTAACCCGTAGGAACGAAACACCTACTTGCGCAAAATTTTTAGACTTTCACCAAGGAGCAATGGCGGCCAACTACACACGCACTGTCACAGCACATTTATCGAATCATTAAAAACCAACACGTAGCTTGACTACGAAAACATTTTAAACCATACATTAATCATGTACAAAATATTCAACAGTCCTCCGCCACGTCGTTCCTAATTAAGAAAAAATTGATCAACATCTTTCAAAGATTTCACCATTTCAACCGAAATATTCAAAACCATGACTCAACCCCAAGGGTTAACCCCAAACCTCCCAAAATTAGGTTTTCACAACTTTACATAAATCCCTCCGTTTTCAAGTCACCTTTTCGAAAACCACAGACATCCACACGTCCACCAACATGTAATAAATCATAAGATATGCAAAACATATTTTTTTCCCCAAACAAACATGGTTTAAACACAAAATTCAACATTTATAGCATTTTCAAACAATAAAAAATCATATAATCGCATGTAACACCCTTTAAAGATAAGATAGTCTAAGATCCTACCTTATTGAGTTAAAAACTCGACGCCTCAAATTCTGGTAAAAAATGAATTTCGTCGAAACGAGATTCTGTTCAGATGAACGCGAAGTCCCCGGCACGAATACTAAGAATCCGCTATCCAATCGCCAAGAAGCAAGCCCAGGCCCACCAAAAAACTAGAGAGAAGGTGGAGGTTTTATGTGTAAAAGAAGAAACTTGGTTTAGAATAAACAAGGTCTCAAAATATCTAGAATAAGGCTGATATTTATAGGGCCCCGCCCAAACACGGAAATCAATTGACTGAAGACCACCATTCAATCGACTGAAAAGGTACTAGAATACTAGAAATTTTCCACCGACCCAGGTCAGTCGATTGAGTCCTCCACATCAGTCGACTGAACCCCCTCTCAGACAATTCAGTCGACTGAATTGCCCACATCAGTCAATTGAATGTCGGAGAAAAACAAATGAACCAAACATGCCATGGCAAAACTCGAACAAACATAAAAACACATATAAACATATGTTGTTCTAAAATGATGAAGCAATAACCAACACATCGAATAAACATTATAAAAATAAAACATAACCAGGTCTCACATGAACTCTCGGGTGCTCCACCACTCGAGAGGACTTCTCACCGCTCCAGCGAACTCCGCTGGATGGCGTTTTATTGAAAATTGTTTCAGAACATGATTTTTCTTAAATATTTTTGGGTTGTCCTTTAAGGTATAAATTGACTATTTTTAGGGGTTATTTACAAAAAAAAAAATGGTTTCCTTTATTTGAGTATTTTTCTAGTTTTACTAGGGTTTTATTATCTCGAAATCGGGGCATTACAAATTTGGCACTAAATTATACTGTTATGTGACATTGCAAAGCACAAGTGTAGGATCTCGATGAGGATTATAATGGAATCACCCTTGGTGAATGCTTAAAAATGATGAGGAAAAAAAAATTGCTCAAATAATGTAAGTTTCTAGCCCTTCTATGTACTTTTATTTACACTGCACAAATAACTAACAATCTATATACAGGTTATTGATGGATACTAATATATCCTAATCAAGGAGTAAGAAATAAGTAGAATTGTATTAAACAAATGCCTATTCTTCACATGCTTAGTCTAGGTAAACAAAATTATTTACATAATTATCATGAAATAACAAGTAATTTCTTCCAATAATATTAATTTTATCATTTCTATTCAATAGTTGTTGATCAAATGAAAAAAAATACAATGAGAGCCCATAAGATTGACAAGTACCTTTCAACAATTGATGATCAATAGAAGTATCTTATTATCTCTTCTAGTATTATAAGTTCACGTCATTAACAGATAAATTTATCTGTCAAATAGTAATAAGCATATGTTGTTAACAGGTAAATTTATCCGTTCTAATTATAAAATCATGAAAGTATGGGGATAGATAAATTTATCTGTCCTATTGCAACAGATAAATTATTTGTTCAATTTATAATCGACGTAGGTTGTGAACAAATAAATTTATCTGTTCTTTTAAATAAATATATAAACAGATAAAACTATCTATTTTATTAATGTTATTTGTTCATTAATTTCACGGACAAATTTATCTCTTGCAATTAACGATGCAGCTTTCTTGTCTTTTCGATGAACTCCAATGAAAGCCATCCAACAAGCAAGCCATATCATTGCACACTGCTTGTGTTTGATATTAAAAAAAGCTCTTGGTTCCACTACAGCTCCTTAAAGACAAGGAAATGCATTGAAGACCAATTCTTCGAAGATATTTTCCTTGTGGTAAACAATTAATTTACATTGTAATTACAATTGAAAATAAATTACTATAAACAAAAAACATGACTAATATATTAATTTTTTTGTCATTGAAGAAAACATATGTTGAAGTTTTAATGAAAAAGTAACATTAAAAGCAAAAAGATTTGCCAAATTTTAAATTATCTCATGTCCAAAATGTTTTTCAATTCCAAAATTTTGATGCACCAATTGTATCAGTTGAAGATGCTCCACAACAAAGATCTAGATCGAAAGTTTATCTATTTCATTCGTTTAGTTACAATATTATCTATTTTATCTCTTAAATTTATTAGCTTTTTTATTTTGTAGGGTTGATTGCGACATAATTATCTGCTACCTAATGAAGCATTGCTATGAAGAACGACAAATATCTCTTCCAATTGACAGATATATGCATGTGAAAACAATGAGAGTTTTTAGAGCTGAAATACTTCATAAATTCCTTAACAATCCAAGAAGGTCATGGACCTTAGAAGCATATAATCAAAAACTCTTGTTTAAGAAATTCATGGAAGAAAAACAAATAGAAAACACATGATTGATGTAAAAACTCTTGTTTGTAATATTTTTTTCTGTAAATACATTATTCTTTCGTGTGAATACAAAATACAAATTTGTCTGTGTTATATTTATCTGCGCAACGTTTCTTAGATAAAATTGTCTCTCATAATATATAACCACAACTGATAAATCAACAATTAACAATTAAATTTATCTATATATTATACAAAAGCACAAGTCAATAACAGATAAATTTATCTATTCTAACATAAGTACAAGCAAATTACACATCCTAAGCAAATAAATTTATCTATTAAAGTAAGTACAAGTGATGAAGACAAAATAACTCGTTAACAGATAAATTTATCTGTTATATTATACAAAAGCACAAGTAAAGAACAAATAAATTTATCTGTACTATTATAATAAAGAAAAAACAAGACATATATCATTAACAAATAAATTTATCTGTTATATTATACAAAAATATAAGTCAATAACAGATAAATTTATCTATACTAACAAAAGCACAAAAGTAAGACACATGTTATTAACAGATAAATTTATCTGTTAAAGTAAACAAAAGTGATGAAATCAAAAAAACTCATAAACAGAGAAATTTATCGATTAAAGTAAGTATAATTGATGAAGATAAAAGAACTCATTAACAGATAAATTTATCTATTAAATTATACAAAATCACAAGTAAATAACAAATAAATTTATCGATACTATTATAATAAAGAACAATCAAGACATATCATTAACAGATAAATTTATCTGTTATATTATACAAAAGTATAAGTCAATAACAGATAAATTTATCTGTCATAACATAAGCACAAGTAAGGCACATATAATTAACAGATAAATTTATCTATTAAATAACTCGTTAATAGATAAATTTCTCCACACTATTATAATAAAGAATAATCAAGGCACATATCATTAACAGACAAATTTATCTATTATATTATACAAAAGCACAACTCAATAACAGATAAAATTAGATATCCTAACAAAAGCGCAAGCAAGATACATGTTATTAACAGATAAATTTATCTATTAAAGTAAGCATAAGTGATGAAGTCAAAAGAACTCATTAACAGAGAAATTTATCTGTCGTATTATAATAAACAAAACTTTACGCAAATAAATTTATCTGTTCAAGTATATAAGCACAATTGATGTGTCCAAAAGCAATAGATAAATGTTTCTATTCAAATATACATTACATTTCATTAATAGATAAATTTATCTTTTTAATCAATTATGCACAAGTCATCAACACATAAAAATATATTTTTATTAAAAATCAAATGTTACAGCTTTCCTTACATACAAACTAAAAAATCAAATGAAACAAAAAAAAAATCAAGCTTCAAATTGGCTCCTTGCAAGCCTTTCGGTTGTGCTTTCTCAACTTCCCGCACTTCCACATCTTACATGTCTAATACTTTCAACTCTTGAACGAATCCGCTGAATCTTAGTTCTATCAAGTGGCCTTCTAATCAAATGAGACAGAATACCAACAGAATCTTCTTCAAAATGAGGAATGCCAACTGTTAGAATTGAGTACATACATTCGTTATATGTTAACTGAAAAGCTTTTACAGTAAACAATAGGTCAAAAAATAAAGCAATATCTTGTCCACTCTTTTGAATAGCCTTCACATCATGGGGACATGAAAACCCATTAACCTGCAACCGAGAACAATTACAAGTCATCTGATTAATGTCAACCACCATCGAATGAAAGGAATGAACCTCAAACACATATGAGCTAAAAGAACTAATTGTCCAACTCCTACTCTTATTAAATTCATCAATTAATTTTTTATCCATGTAAGGACAAACGATGGATTTTCACTCATTTGAAGTCTCTCTCCTATCACACATTTGTCTCATAATTTGAATCCTTATTTTATCATCCAATTTTGTAATTGGTAAGTGACGAGTATCACTAATTCAATTATTCAAAGATTTTGAAGCATTCGAACACATGTCACCATAACGATTACTCCTAAAAAATGCATTGCTCAAATTCTCAAAGGGCAAATTAGAAATAAATTCATGAGCTTTACTACCACCCTCTTCTAAAAAATCTTTCAGCTTCTCTTCAAAATCTAAAACTGAAGAAGCATATGCACAATTTGAAAACAAATTCACCATACATTCTCGAAATGAATTAGACAAACGCCCTGAATATCTATCCCTCAAATTCGCTTTCAAATGCTGCAAACAATATGTATGATATCAATTACTAAACAATCTTGGAACATGCTGAACTAGTGCAGGATGGTGATCACTTATAAACGTAATTGAACGACCACATAAAATCTCAGACAATATGCTTGAAAACCAAATCCAATTATCTTTATTCTCAGCATCAACCATAGCAAATGCCAAAGGAAATAAACCTACAACAACAATAAAATGCATATATAATTATTGAATAGATAAGTTCATCTGTACCGTTGAAACATGTTTAAAGAGTACAGATAAATTTATTTGTACACTGTAAAGCACATATAAATAGCACAGATAAATTTATCTGTATCATCTAAAGCTGGTAAAAATAGCACAAATAAATTCATCTGTATTATTTAAATAATGGGTAAACCTTCGTGTATGAATAGATAAATTTATTTGTCCACTATAACAAATACAACATAGTGAATAGATAAATTTATCTATTTTACTATAACAAACACAGATAAATTTATCTGTCCCACTATGTGCATTCCTATTCAACAGATAAATTTATCTGCCCACTATAACAAACACAACATTGTAAACAGATAAATTTATCTATTTTACTATAACAAATACAGATAAATTTATCTATCCCACTATAAGCATAACTATTCGACACATGAATTTATCTGTCTTATTATAACAAATACAGATAAATTTATCTATCCACTATAAGCATAACTATTCGACACATAAATTTATCTGTCTTATTATAACAAATACAGATAAATTTATCTATCCCACTATAAGAATAACTATTCGACACATAAATTTATCTGTCCCACTATAACAAGCACAACGTTCTGAACAGATAAATTTATCTATTTCAATATCATATGAACAACTCATTAACAGAAAAATTTATCTGTTCTGTTAAAGTAATTTCTTCATCAAGTCAAAGTGCACAAATAAAAAATAGTCGAAACCTTGATTAGCATCATTTCCTGTAGCAACAAGCAGGCAACTTTTATATCTCCCTTTTAAAAATGTCCCGTTAAGAGAACAAAGGTCGACAGTGATTGAAACCATTGATACAAGCACCAAATGCCACAAATAATCTTTTGAACCGCTTACTAAACTCATCACACTCAATCTTAACCACACTTCTAAGGTTTGAGCTCAATACCACCTTAACATACTAACGAAGCTAATCAAATGACAATGAATAATCATCGTACAACTGAATTCTTGCCTTTTCAACATCCAACCAAGCATGATGATAAGATATTGTTAGACCATAATATTGTGTAAAGAATCCAGCAACATCAATAGGTTTCGTTAATGGCTTATCACGAATCTGTTCAATAATTGCACTAGCAACCAAATTCGAACTCATCCGCTTACTTTTAGAAGTACGAAATATCCCACCACAACTAAGCTCATTATCCAAACTTCTAATATAAAAGAAGCTATTAGATAAATCCAAAGTCGAATGAACAAACCATTTACAACCTATAGAATCCTTCAAAGAACAAACTGTAGTTACTCTGCATTTATCATTTTTCAAAAGATCATATGAAAACTCAACCTCAATAGCATATTTTGCTAAACAACATCTAAATTCATTAACTCCACCCTTAAAACACTGCCAACATGACTAATTAATTCAGTCCAACCAAATGACAATAATAAAAGTCTCTTGGTGATAACAAATTTTTTTAAGAAGATCAACATCAACAACATCAGAACATCTTTCAATAATAACACCTCCTTGATTACTAGTGCCATCAGAACATCTACTATAACTATTTTCAATATTAACTCGTTTTTTATTACTATTGCTATCAGACATATAGCTTTCATCACTTACGAAAACGTCCACATGATTAACACCAAGACAACCAATAAGCGGCAACATATTCTCAAAATCATCATCATCAACAAGTATACAATTAGAATGATCAGGCAAGAAGTATGTAAGAAAAAAATTTTCACGTTTTAGGTTCTTCCAATTCCTACAAACGCAATCCAATATATCATACAATATAAAACTTGATTTTACTTTCACAACACTCGTATATAATCCATATTTGTGGAAAAACATAAGAGAATCATTCATAACTTGTGAAACAAATATCAAAACAAATAATTTTCAACTTCAATCGCAGCCTACAATCACGAAATCGAAAAACACAATGTTCAATGATCACAAATTTGAAATCGAAACAAATAACGCGATAAGAAACCTCAAATCGACGAAAAATCAGAACGCGATAAGAAACCTCAAATTGACAAAAAATCGCGAGCAATAATGAGCAGTAACGACGAAGAATCGCGAGCTAAAATCACGATGAGAAATCACGTTGGAGAACAATCGAATCCGAGCACAAACTGAATAATCACGTTGAATATTGCAATCCCGTTGTTGAGAATCACAAAATGATCACGAAACAAATACGCTTTCTGTAATTGCAATTTGAATATGAACAAATCTTAATAAACTAAGGACATTTTTGTCCAAAAAAATTTCACGCGCCATAATATTGTATGGAATGTTATTTATGTACCTTCCACCGTAAGTCTTTTAATTTTTTATATGAAATGTTATTTATGTACCTTCCACCAAAAGTCTTTTAATTTTTTATTTATTATAAATAAAGGAGAGAAAACATAATTTATGTTTTTTTTCTCCTTTTCTCTTTTCAATTACAAAACGGACTGTTACATACGAGGGTTGCCGACTCGTTTACTTCCAAGCATCGCTCGCCATTTTCACGTCCAGCGACGGCAAGCTAGATATTAGAGAGCATTGTAACCGAAGCTACGGAAATGCTCGCTTTTATCTTAATCCTGTTTTGTCTCACTTCAATCGTTGCTGTTTTCTTCAAATTCCTCACTGCTGATGGTATCTTCTGTGACAAACCCGCTCTTCCCTCCCTCCCTCCCTCCCTCCCTCCCTCCTCTCTCTATCACGTATATATATATATACTCTGTACTAAGTATGCAGTTATCAGTTTTCTGGGTTTTATTTATTTCGCCGTGGGATTTTTATTCTAGGTGATTTTACGTTGCTGTTCAAAAAGCTGAAACGCAAAGAAGTTGAAGATAAGGTGTGCTTAGACTCATATAATTTAACTGATAAACTGGTATGATTTTATATTCAAAAATTTTGGGATCTTAATTTCATTTGAATTTTTTTGTTGAATGGTTAGGTTGTTTGGATTACTGGGGCCAGCCGCGGCATCGGTATGCAATTTAAATAGCATTTTAAACTTTCTGAATTTACATTGGGCTTAACGGTGTCATGTCTTGCTTTCATTGGAGCTAAGCTGAAATTATCTGTTTGAGGTGTGCCTAGGAGCTCCTTTGATGAATTCATATTCATTTATGTTTCGCATTTTCACACTTAAAAGTTCCTAGTTTTCCCATTCGTCTCTTATCTCCACAGGTCCTCAATTCCCAACTTGCCTTTCACCCACTAGTAGCTATGCTCATAGATTAGAATGAATGTTCATTGGCTGCCTTCTCAAATGGGGATGTAAGAAGAACTTATCCTCCTCCCCAATCTTTCCCTCCATTTATTATAAGCGGTTAATGAATAACTTCTCTTTTTCTATGCGTGGGTGAAGAAGAAGGATTTGTACGATCTTAATTTTTGGCTTATTTCTTCTTTTGATCATCGATTCAACCTCTAATCAACAAGATATACCGTGATTTTATTTAATCTCTTCAACAAGTTTAGTAATGAGCACAATGACCCTATTGTGAATAGTTTAATAGACCCATCTTCTTTCTTTTGAAAGAGGACAAGTGCCCTATATTGCGCTTTAGAAATCTCCATATCACCCGTTTTAAGCAATAACTTCAATTGCTTTCGAACTTCCTCTAGTTCGACGGCAACTATCCGATAAGGTGATTTAGTCGGGAATCGTGCACTTGAAACTAACTCAATTTTGTGATCAATAGCCCTTTAGGGATGAAGAGTTCTTGGCAAGTTCAGTGGCATGATATGATCTGAGAATTGAGTCAATAAATAGAATTTTGTTATTGCTTTTGGAATTAAGGACTTCCGCAACATTTTCATTTTCTTTATTCGCTAGAGAAATTATGATTTGAAAGTTGATCTTGGGCAAAGTGTTCGAATCTATTATGAAATAGCCATGAGGCGCTCCGGACCTTCTTAATTCTTTTAAAATTATTTTTTAGTCTTTTGTTTGGATTGATGCAAAAGGACTTTTCTGTGAGATCTTTGCTTGTGGCATCTCTAACTATTCGGTTAGCATTTTTCACTTAATGAATCATGCGTTTTTCAAAGCATTACTATTACTAAGTGTAGGATTGGTGATTCATGCCATGTCGGATGAACAAGATATGTGAAAGATGGGGGCTTTTCTCGTACTGCGGGTAGGTCAAGCGTGTAGCTATAATCGTGAATGGAAAGTTAGGTCCGAAGCTGACCCCTTTAAGGAACATTTTAAGATGGTTTTGTATCCACATCAAAACATGTTGGACATTAATATTGCCAGCATATTTGTCATATTCAGAATCGAATCGTGAATCAAAATTACCTTTTCTCGAATCGTATATCGTAAAAGATTCGATTATAATAGTTAAAAGACATCAAAAAAATATCTAAAATAGATACATATTAAAGATGTATTATAAATATAAAAAGTTTAGTCATAAATCAATAAAGAAGTTGTTTTGAATGATGAGCACATAATGTAATAGGTAAGACGCTTGCTTCTAGAGCAAGAGATGTGGGTCCGAACTTTATCGTGATCAATGATTCTATATTGCATTATTAATTATGTTATGATTTGTAACAATTGTAGACATTTTTATAGATTTGGGGGCATCTAACCCAAAATCAATTGGTAATGGGTGGAGAGATCTCCAAATTATATGAATGAAACTTGAATGACTTAATGCTGGAATTCATATCCATCTAATCCAAAATCAAATATTAATTGGTAGAGAGGCATCTAGAATATGTAAAATTATAGATAAGATTGGGTGGCTTAAAAAAGTGATGTGGGAGAAGTTTCTAGAGTTTAAAATTATGAATTAGAAGAAACAAAAATCGATATTTGCTTGGTGTTGAATTAATTCCTTAGTTTATCGAATCGAATCGTGTGATACGTATCGTGAATCGTACTATTCTTGCTTTTGTCGATTTACCCCACTGATATGAATCAATTGTTAGATGTATCGAACCGAATCGTACGATACATATCGTGAATTGTACGATGCTGATAATAGAGAGTTCCAGATATGCCGTGACGATTGCCACACATGCATCTGGACGGGTCATATGTAATTATATATTTAGATTTTTAGAGCAGACATGCTTCTAACACTTGGGATACATGTTAATTGCTTAGACACACACGAAACATATTGCAAAGTTTAAAGATTAAAGAAATAATTAAGGAGGCAATAAATAAGATCAAAATAATTGAGGAGAAAATAACACAAAACATGTTAATTGCTGTAGACTTAACTTTTCATTGTAGCCGAGCAACCAATTTTCTTGGTCGACCATCTCGGTCATAATTCAAATATTTTAACTGTTAGGTTTGTGGCTATGAATATATCCCATGGCCTTTTTAGAGTAAGCTTGATGAGATAAAACCTCTTGGGTGACAATACTCTTTGTGCTTTCTATTATATCTTCTAGAGTGATCTTCACTCATTGAGTGAGATCGAACTACTTATTACCTCAATTGAAGAGCCGATTTATATTGTTGGTATACATTTGTTGTCTTACACACTAGCACCTTCATCTCATATAGAGAGTCGCAATAAAGCTCAATGAGAGTCCTCTTTCCTTGGTTGCTAGGTTGTAGTTTGGAGGTTATTGGTTTTGGGTTGAGTCAAGAAAATCCTAATCTATTTATATTGTTGTGATTGTAAAGGGTTTAGGTGATGCTAATGTAAACCTTTAGGTGGTTGTAAACGTTATGGGTTAACTAATAAAAACCCCTTGTTGATTTTGTGGATTCAAATCCAACCTATATTTTGTTGAAGAGCGTCCCCATAAATTCTTTGAATGTGTAAATCTATTGTTTATCCTTCGGGAATCCAACATTGATCCTCTTATGCTTACATGTGATTGAGGTTAATTGCCAATATTCATTTCACTAGATCTCATGCTGCTTATGTCTTGGATGTTCAATCAATTTATGCAATGCGTTGTGATGGCTTATATTTTTATTGCTTGGGGAAGGTAGCATTTGGCAGTTTCATGTCCTTGATGTTATCTGTAAGGTAGAGAACTGAGCCACTACCAGAAGTAGTACACTTTCAGCACCCTTTAGAGTTGGTGACCTTGTGACGCTTTGGAAGTTCTTCACTCGCATGATGGAGTGCTTAGTGAAAGCTTGGCAGGCAATGCGGGGGGATTTAACTCTTGCCTGAAGTATGGATTCAAATTGACTTACGCATTTGGATTGCTTGGGAGTAGCTTCTTCAACATTAAGAGAGTACGGGATGATGTTGATGGTCCACCAGGCATAGCTTAAAGTATCAAATGTGTTCCTGCATTGGTCGACTAATCTTGGGCTTGGTCGACCACGATAGTGGTTTTGTCCCCTACAAGAATATTTAGAGATCCTAGTTGGTTTACCAACTAGACTCAAGAGTCTTAGATTGAACAACTATGCTAGAACCTTCGTTGATTAACTTGTAATTTTGTTGCATATTAACTTGTAATGCTGTCTAAGTCTCTTTTAGTGTATTTGGGCAACCAATTTCTTGTGGTAGTTTTATTTTCATCTTTGTGGTATGTTGTTGGTATGCATTTGTTGGCTTCACACACTTGTACCTTCGTCTCCCATAGAGACTTATAAGAAGCTTAAGGAGAGTTGTTTTTCTTTGATTGCTAGGTTGGAGTGTGGAGGTTATTGGTTTTGGGTTGACTCACAAAACCCCTATTCTATTTGTATCGTCGTGATTGTGAAGGTTTCTGGTGAAGCTATTGAAAACCCTTGGGGAGTTGTCAAGGTTTTGGATTAACCTAGTAAAAACACCTTGTTGATTTAGTGGATTGAAATCCAACTTATTTTTTATTAAGGAGAGTCCTTCACATAAATTGCTTTGAATGGATAAATCAATATTTTTTCCTTGTGAATCCGATATTAATTCTCTCATGCCTGCTAATTGATGTACTTGAAATGCATTTCCTATAACTCACCAACAACCCCTTGGGCTTATCCTGCACTTGGGATACCGATAGTGGATGTAGGCATGTAGCTAAACTGCTGTTACAATCCTTGTGTTCTATTTTTCCCGGATAATTAAAGGTATAGTAAATATTAAAAGAGCATTCATTTTTTTCCCCAAATAATTAAAGGTATAGTATATATTAAAAGAGCATTCGGTGGATTCTCCCAAGTACCAAAAGTAAGACTAAAAACTCCTTTTTTTTGGATAACAAAACATTATATTAAGATTAAATGAAAGTGCAATGCATAGGAGGACAAAAAGTCCACAGTAAGAAACACGAACAAAACAAATCAAAATATCAACTTTTCTCACTTCAAATCACAAAATGCTCTCTAATCTCTAGAAATCAAAATTAAAGGAATTCCTCTAAAAGGGGAAGAAAATGATGCCCAAAAAGATGACAAATAACAAACCTGCCCTATATGACTCTATATCTTCAAACTTGTCCTTGAAAATTCTATCACTTCTCTCCAACCAAATCACACAAAAAAGAGAGAAAATCATGCACCTCCACAAAACATTGGCTTTCTTGCTACCACCAAAGCTCCTAATATGAATCAACAACATTTGCGCAAAAGGTTGACATGCACAAAAAGGGCTACTCTAATTACAGATGAAAGGGAAAAATCTACAAAAGAATCAAGAGTAGGAGGTGCTTTTTTCGGTACCTAACTATACATAATAATAAATGAAGTAGCTCTTAAGTTATGAATGAACTCCGACAAGCTTGCATGGTCCCAACAGGGTCCCAAATGAATTAACTTATTCAAAATGTCTTTTATTCTGTTCTCTCAAACATCCACATAGGCATAATGCAAGCAACCAACCCTTCATTCTTGCACATCTTTCAATATCTATATCTTGAATGAACATAATGGATGAATGATTGAATCTTGCATCCAATTGTTATGTATCAACTATTGTGATTTATATGATTGAGATAATATCTTCTAGGAAGATCTCTAAATTTGTAGATCATAGGTACTCACCATACAACTTGTGAGGATTACAATAAACCTAAATTCATTATAAAATGCAAGTGTTTGAACTCTTAGTGAGCACAAGGAAGACTTGGAATAGGATCAATAAAAAGGAATTTGAATCTTCAACTTTCGTCTACATCCCCCGTTTTTTATCAGCAGAAAGAAATTTTATCAGAAAAATCGTATTCACCCCATCTACGTCAGTTGCAAGTAGAGTGCTTTCTAACTCGAGATCAGCTCTATGAAACGGCAATGAGTGTGCTCATACATAATGGTACAGGGGTTGAAGTGTTTACTGACGCTGATAGGGAAGGTGTCATTGAAGACAAATGTGATAAAAATATGTGGCTACAGTTATCGGCTCAATCTGATTTTTTTCATGATGATTTACAGATTGGGGTCCACAAAATGAACGATTTGGATCATCAAAGTGGGAACCGACGTGGGCCCCACGTGTCCCAACACCATGGTCCTATTGGGATCCCCAACAGTAGAGAAGGGTCAACATATGAGTGCTAATGGTAACTTGCCATGATGTTGTGGAGTGATAAACTTTTAGTTGTGGCTTAATCATGTGTTCAATTGAAGTTTTGTCATTGGCGCCTTGGCTTTCAATTATGTAAAAATACAAAAGCAGCGTGGAGAGTTAGGAATAAATTCTCTGTTTTTATGCAGCTATATTGTGGTAGTGGTAACTGATCTGCAATCACTTCTAACCTCATCCATCCTAATGACAGGCACATTAAATTGGCATGCACCTCGATAATAATAATGCCTAAGGCCTTAGGCATAATTTATGCACTTTATGTAAAGATAGAATAGAAGGTCACTGACTAGACACTTCCTAAGAGGTCACTTTAATTGGGCTGATTATCTGCGATTACCACGTGCCAAGTCGAGCATGATTGTTGGTAAGTTTAATGTATAATATGATGTTTGAGAAATGATATAAGATAATTTAACTATGCACTGAAAATTCAAACCGCTTAAGCATACTACTAGTATCATTTCAGAATTTTATGAGAATACTACATGAATGACCTGGCTAAGCCCATAATACCAATACTGTTATTTTTTTAAGAATGGATATTGTCAAGCTGTGATGAACTTGGATGGGCTAGATCCTGTTATGAACTGTGGAGAGCCTTTCCTGGAAGCCAAACACTATAAATTGCAGAGTCTTATTTTTTTTTGGACGGGTTTGTCATTTTGCTAGAGAAATCTCTACGAAATTTTTAGTTCTTGGGTACTATGTAGTTTCCAGTGATAATCTTTCACTTGTGACCAAGAAAAGGAAGCTGATGACTTGTGGTTATATTTGTACATTCAGCTTTGATTTGTTTTGGGTTGTGGAACTCATTGCTAGCGCGGGCTACTTCAAGCAAATGTTTATTTTTTCTTTCGGCTATTCCATTTTGTTGAGGTGTATCACGACATGAAGGTTGATGAGAAATACCTTTTTCTTGTAAAAATATTTTCAAAGCTTTATTAAAATACTCTGTTCCATTGTCAGATTGAAGTATACTAATTTTTGTTTGGAATTGATTTTCAATTATATTGTAGAAATCTTTGAACAATTTTGCAACTTCAGACTTCTCACGCATTAGATAGATCCAGCAAAGGCGAGTATGGTCGTCTATAAATGTCACAAATCACCTTTTTCCTGACATAGTAGTAACCTTTGAAGGTCCCCACACATCACTATGAAATAAATAGAATGGTTTTGATGC
>JAULJZ010120866.1:0-11217 GCA_032270985.1 Heliamphora pulchella
ATCCATTTCATACACATATGCAAACCTAAATCAGGATTTAAAGCATATAATCATGTATCAACACGACGTTCCACAAATCACGTCACATGCCTATAAAACTCTAAATTTTAAAGCATAAACCAGGTATCACATAACGATATCATTTCATGTAATTCACTTACATATTCTGTACATAAATAAACAGTTATAAATATGCACGTAATCATATAAAATCACATCATGACACCACCCGCCAAAACAACCAACATCCACTCACGGGACAACCCACACGACCACCACTGGCCCAAACACTCCCAGGACGACCATCACAGGCCCACGATGCTCACCTGCGCCAAAACAACCCAAAAGCAAACCACGCATCTAACCGTGCACCAACAAGCCGCATCTACCATGCACATCACCCACGAGGGCAACACTCAAACGCACACCCAAAACCACCACACAACTGACCAAACCCCAAAAAGAATCCACATGTATTTAAATCAAGTAATTTCCATAAATTAATCAATTGAATACTATAGGACACCAATCAAAAACCAAGGAACCAACCCAAAATCACCAAAACACAGTCCTGAGGTTCAGTCGACCGAACCCCACCCTCAGTCGACCGAACACCCTACTGGAAAACCACAAACGGCAAACACACATGGTTCAGTCGACCGAACTCCCCAGTCCAGTCGACCGAAGCCAAGATCCAAACTTTAGTCGACCGAACCCCAAGGTTCAGTCGACCGAACCCCAACAGAATTTGATTCCGAGCTACGGGTTCAGCCCTCCAAACCTCGAATCGAAGCCTCCAAACTCCAAAGCAACATCCGAGAACACCCACACGCCTAGGCTTAACACCGAGGCCTCAAGAGAAACCCTCTACACCCGATTCCATCCATAGAAATCGCCAAAAATTAGGTTTTGAACAAAAAAATCCAACTTTGAAAGAAACGTAGATTTACAGCAATCTACCCATTAAAAACACACACGTTTACCCATAGCACCCTTATATAGCAATAGGGTTTAGAATTCTACTTCGGTGAGTTTAAAACTCGATGCCTCGAACCACGTACAAAGCTGAGCTTTGCAGAAATTGAAATCTGACCGGATTGTTGCGTAGCCCACGACGCCAAAAGCAAGGATCCGCTGTTGGATCGCTGAAAATCGAGCCTCGGGCCCACGAATTAGAGAGAAGGTAGGGAGAAAACGAGAAACTTACTAGAAAAATTTTGAAAAATATCTTTATGAAAATATCTAATTCCAGATATTTATAGGTCTCCAAAATATTTTTTTAAAATTTTTTTTGAGATTCGCGCCACAACAGCCCATAGCCCTGGGAACCTACCCCGCATGCATATCTAAGCCCGATCATGTATCAAAAGTAGTAAAATATGCTGCAACGAAAACACATAACGCGCGTTCAAAAATGCCGAATAAAGAAAACGGGTCAAGGTCTCACACTCGATGTGCTCGAAGGACGAGGCATCACTTGTAATCACATCTAATGTCATACAAAATACAAACAGTCCATATTATTTCATCAGAACGCTTTTTTTTTCGATATTTTGATTCTTGTTCTTGTTTATATGTTTAGAGATGAGTTGAGGGAGATCTTTAGTGAGTATGAACAAAAGGTTTAGAGATTTTACTTACTTGTTTGAAGACCTAAAAATGGAGGATGGCTATGACTTAGCTTTAATGTTGCTTCCTTACTCCTTCTTGGCTTCTTTTTTCTTCCTTCATTTTTCTCCCAACATTTGAAGAACCTCAAGAACACTCAAAATTCTGGTCTCTCTCTCTCCTCATTGTCGAAATATGAAGAAGGGAAGTGGGGCACAAAGTCCTTTTTATAAAAGAAAAGGTAGTGGAGATGATAATGGATGTGTAAACAGAATTTTGAATTTTTCACAATTTTCATTGGTTGCATGTAAGGTGGGAACCTTTTGGGACTTACAAAATTCAGACTTGGCAGCTAGGGAATTCAGCTGGGGTAGTTTGGGGCACTACAAAACTGATTTTGTATTAATTTGGTGTTGAAATTGTATTTTGGTACCATTTTGTGTGAGAAAACGCCTAATAAATTAATTTAGTGTATCTTTTTGGTGTCTTTAGCTACCAAAACGTATTATTTTAGCATCTTTGTGATTAATTTAGTATTCTCATGAATTATCGTAATTTTTATAGTAATTGATTAAATAGGTGTAAGCCTTTAAGTTAAATTATGTTAGTTTGACAATAATTGACTTTTTGACTTATTTTAGTGTGTAAGAACTTTAATAATGATTTGTTTCCTTTTTTTGGCCTATATTATTATATTATTATATATATTACTTATTTAAATAATCTAGGGTTATAGTAATACTTGATTTGTACAATTATTTTTTAATTTTTGAGCTAAAAAGACAAAACGTGACTTTTTGTGTACAAATCACAAGGTGGCTAGCCATTTAAGGGTATTTTTGTTATTTTTATTGTTATTTTGTCTTTTGTTTTTTAATTGTATCTAAATATTAGATTTAGGGTATCCATGTGTCAAAATTTAAGTTTTTAAGATTTTTTGCTGTACTAAGGGTAAAATGGTCATTTTACCCTAATTATGAGAATTTTTGATTTTTAACTTTATAGTTCGTGTTATTTACTTAATTTATGATGCCACAAGACTTCTCTGAGTATTTGGGCTTCACTTCTGAGTATTTGTCCTTTTTAGGATTTTTGGGTCGAATTAGGGTTTTAATTTAATTAGGGTTTCTGATCTTTCAGCGACATAAGATGTTGTCGGCTTACTGTTGCCAATATTAGGGTTTGCGCTGAATTGCTTCGCGGGTCGTTACAAATAGAGTCCGAACCGGGTTGTTACATGAAATGCTTCTTAAGTTGGGGATACTCAGTCTTCATATATTCAGGCTTTTTGCATTCAAAGCATATGATTCCATCTTTTTTGTGATTACTTTTGAGTTTACTTGATTCTTCTTTGAACTTGTTGGGCTCACCCTTGTACCCATCTTTCTTGAAGAATCTTCTTCCTCCTTGTTTCTTATTTCTAACATACTTTTGAACTTTCTTGTGATGAGGGCTAGATCTTTATTTTCATCACTTGTGGACTCTTCATCAGATTCATCATCAAGAATGGAAGATTTGAAGACTATTCTTTTCTTCTTTTTATTGTCATCTTCATCATCTATTTTGATATTTATCTCATAAGTCATGTGTGAACCAAGAAGCACCTCCAAGCTTAGTGTGGTGAGATTTTTTGCTTCTTGAATAGCAGTCACTTTAGCTTCCCAACTTTTAGGCATGCATCTTAGGATCTTTCTCACAATCTCTGTATTAGAATAAACTTTGCCAAGAAATTTTAATCCATTAATGATATCAGTGAATCTAGTAAATATTTCAGAAATTATTTCATCATACTTCATCTTAAACAACTCACAATTATGAGCAAGCATACTTATTTTAGATTCCTTGATTTAGTTGGTTTTCTCATATATAATCTCAAGTCTATCCGAAATCTCCTTGGCAGTGCCACATGTGGTGATCCTATTGAACTCGTTTGGGTCAAGAGAGCAATATAGAAGGTTCATAGCCTTAGATTTTTTATATCTCTCTTATATCAACCTGAGTCCATTCATTCTCAGGCTTAGGGACAGATGCCCCTTCTATTATCTTAGTAGGCTTTTTTGGTCCATTCATAATGACTCTCGAAAGGTCATAGTGTACGACTTAAATATAAATTCTCATCCTACCTTTTTAATAATTATAGTTTGTTCTATTGAACAAAGGGTGAACTGACCTTCAGGATAAATAGGTCCAATACTGGTGGTTGCCATATATATACTCTTAGACGGTTAAATCAAAATAAGAGCACAACCTTTAATACCATTTGTTAATCTTAGACAACCCAAGAGGGGGGGTAAATTGGGTTTTAAAACAAAAATAGCTATTTTAAAAATATTTTTCAAAATCTTTTAAGTTCTCAAACAAATATAGCAAGATATATGATAGTAAGAAAATTAAAGTGGTTAGGGAGAGAGAAATTGAACCAGACACCAAGAGTTATAGTGGTTCAGCTTCTTCCAAGTCTATGTCCACTTCTCAAGACTTCCTTTGCGAATTTGCACTATAATTGAATGCTTCACAGGCACATTCAAAAGCATTTACAACCTCAAGAAGATTCTACAAAACAATTTTCTTTTTTTTCTAATCTATCTTGAGCTCTTTTTTAAGAAGTTCACTTACTCTCTTAAAAGATCAAAGGTGACTCACCCTCTATAACAATAAATGTGAGAGAATCAAAGATTCACTAAGTAACACTCTTTACAAATGATTAAAAATAAATGAGCAAGAGAGTGTGAGTTTCGGCTAGAGGAGTAAATGAGCAGTTAATGCTTTTTGAAGATTTTGAGCTTTAAATTCAAGTAATAGAATAGTGCCCAGAAGTTTGAAGCTTTGAAAATTAACTCCTCATATAGCCATCTGAAGTAAATAACCGTTGGTGGGTTGGTAGAGGCAATTAATGCTCTGAAATCATACCGTTGGAACCAGTGCCAGATTTGAAATTCATTGCAGGTGTAGACTCAAAGTCCTTTTGTGTTGACACAAAATATATAAGGCTTGGTTCTTTAAGTGATTGTGTCGACTCAGTTTTTTGTTAGTGTCGACCTTATTTTTGTATTTTTTTCACCCACACAGTGGTGTTGACTCATAAAACATTTGGTGTCGACTCATATATTCATTTGTGTCGACCCATTTTGTCAGAACAACTACTGAAATTTCGGTGTCGACTCAAAAGCATTATATGTCGACCCTTGAAATTACAGTTAGCCTCAAGACTTTTAGAGTCGACTCATCTTCATTCTGGTGTCGACTCAGAAAATCTCAAACAGTCTCGGTTGTTTTAGAGTCAACTCATCTTTGTTCGCTGTCGACCCAAAACTCTTATTTTCGAAAGGAACTTTTGCGTTGAGTTAGAAATCTTTGGTGTCGGCCCTTTTGACTTGAAGTTGAGAAATGGCTTGTAGTCCTTGTGTCGACTCATTTCTCTTTGGTGTCGACTCATTTTGTTTATCGGAGGGTGTCTAGGTGTCGACTCATGTGACTTTGGTGTCGACCTATAGAACTTGAAGTCTAAAATCTAAAGGATCATTTGGTGTCGACTCAAAACACTTTGGTGTCGACCTAAAATGACTGCCGCAAAGAGACTAAGGTGTCGACTCAAAGTGGATCTTGATCCAATACCAAAGGTGTCAACCCAAAATCATTTGGTGTTGACTCATTTGAGTTCCTGAAACATCTTAAGCAAAGAGGTTAAGGTGTCGACCTTAAACTTCATTTGTGTCAATACACTTGAGAATTTTAAGCGTGCTTTGCCTTAATGTGTCAACTCAATTATCAATTGGTATCGACACAAAATATTTTTTTCCAGAACACTAAGTGTCAACGCATTTGATGCAAAGTATCAGCACAAATGGCATAAGATGTCGACTCATTAGTCATGTAGTGTCGACACTATCTTTTTAAAAATAATAAAATATATCTTTTTAAATCAATTCAATTTAGAAAATGAATTATAAAAATAATCAAAATCTAATTAAAAGCATTTGGGCTAACAGAGTGGTATATGCTATAAGCTGAGACTCAGCCCAAAAGCCTTTGAAGTAAATAAATAACTCCCGCTCAACAGAAAACCTCCCCTATAGGGACATACAAAATTCATAATTGGGTAACCTCCCTTATAACGGGATATAAAAAGTCGAAAATTCTGTAACTTGGCACTTTGGAACAACAACACAACATTGATAACATTTATAAAAATCATCTTTCACGTAAGCATGCTTCTTCAAAAGATATGGATAGCACATTTGAAATAAAAATCTCATGGCATTTGAAAATAAGAATCTCATGCTATCATTTATCAAAACTTGACACGATTCAAAACATGAACATTGAAGCATTTTAAAGCATTATTTACACATTATTGTTCAAAATGATTGCTAAGCACTCTCACCTTATCTTATGCGTGTAAAAACTCAGCCTTCACCAACGAGCTAAACTCGACCCTTGGGTAACAAAACTTTCGTACCTAACAAACAATCATAATTAATTGTATGTGCAGGATTCTACCCTTTAGAATGTAATGTACTAAAAAGATTTAGGCTTTTGAATGATCTTACAATTTAAGGACCATGGTTATACTTCTTTTTTAAAACTAAAGGATACTAATCATATATTCAAGCTGAACTTGTTTAAAGAATTAACATTATTATATTCAGTACTTTCTTTAAAATTTTGCCATTAAATTCCAACTTGCAACAAGTATTTGGGGCATCTAGATTTTGAATTAGGTTCTAATTTTTGGTCACAAAATATATTAAAAGGTCCTTGACAATTCTTATGAAGAACACTTATGCTAAAACTCATGATTTCTAGGTGATTTGGCCTTCATAAAACAAAATGCTACATCAGCTCTTGGCAAATTGCTGTGAACAAGGCTAACAGAGGGTAGCGTGTTTGGGATATCAAAACAGCTTCAAACGATCTCATTTTTAGATATGTTTTAGTTTAAAATGTCCTCTAAAACTCCTATAAAGGATGCTCAGTAAGGCTTTTAAGAAAATATTTAAGATTTTACCCTTATAAGAAAGTGTATTAGGTCAGCATATTCACAACTCAGTGATGGTGATTTTCAGTATCAAACACAGAGAGTTTAAAAATGGTTTGGGGAACCAAACAAGGACTAAAAGACATGCTTTTTGGACAATATTTAGATTAGAATGTCCCTAACATATTTCATGAAGAATAAGTTTTGAATTGATTATTAAAATTGTAGGTTTTGGGTCTCACAAAAGGTTGGACAAAATAGGTTTTAAATCATTAAATGGTGACAGCAAATTGCAAAGGTGTTCTAACTAACCAAAACTCAATGAATATGGCTCATTTTTGGTGGGTAGATAGATAAATATGTTAGATATAACTTTCGTGAAGGGAGCAAAGCATAAATCACTTTGTTTAATAGGGATTTGGCCTCTATAGGAAAGACTGGTCCAGATTTGATATGTTTTGGTAAAAACTTCATAGTTTGAGATTTATAGGTCCAAACTGGTTGAAACCAATTTTAAATGAAACATAACTTCAAAATCTAACTCTGGACATAAAACTTGACCTCAGAGGGTGCTTCTAGATTTAGTTATGAATTTTTAAAAGAGAGGTCCAGTAAGCAGAATTTTTAGAAGAACATAACTCAAGAACCTAGCTTCCTTTCTTCATGCATGGCCTAGATTTGACTTGATTCTTGACATGCAAGAAAATTTCGAGATGAGATGAGAGATTTTTAAGTAAGGAGAGGTTCATATTCAAAGGAACTTAATTGGTTTGGATTAGGTTCTTACTGCTAGAAGACCAAGACTTGGCTTTAGCATCTCCTCTGCTTCCTTTTTCTTCCTCCACTTCTTCCTTCTTTTCTTCTTCTTTCTTTCGTCTTCTTTCGCTCTCTCTCTAGCTTGGCCAAAAATTCAAGGGGGAGAAATGGGAATGAGGCTCTCCTTTTATAGTTTTTAATAAAAGGTGAAGCTTCTCCAAGAAGCTTGGAAAACCATGGGTTAGTAGGCTTAATCTTGGTTAAAAGGTGAGATTAACCATGTCTATCTATCAAATTTGGCTACCAAGTTTGGGCACCAACTCTAAGGTGGCCGACCACTTATTCCCTTTTTTTATAAATAATAATTTTTTTTTATTTTTTTGTAAAAGAATTTTTGAAAAATTTATCTTGGGTTTATTTTTGGGCTTTTCGAGCCTAACTTTTGATTTAGCTTGACTTGGACTTAGAGATTTGAATTTTTAACCATAACATTAGGGTTACATTGGTCTCATTATATCTTGGGTCTTGAGCTCGAGAAGCTTAAACGGTTGGGTTGACTCTTTCTATCGAAACTTGGTTCGAGAATGCGTTCATTTTGAAACGTACTTTATTTTCTATTCATTTCTTGAGTATGGGTTATTACATTCTACTCACTTTAAGAAATTTCATTCTCTAAATTTACATACCTTACTCGAAGAGGTGTGGATACTTCTTTCGCATATCTTCTTCCTGCTTCCAAGTGGCTTCTTCAACTGAGTGACTACGCCACAAAACTTTCACTAACGGGATGACCTTACTTCGCATGATTTATTCCTTTCTATCTAATATTTTTGTTGTCTCTTCTTCGTATGTGAGATCGGGATTTAGATTGATAGGTTGCCTTGTCAGCACGTGAGAAGGGTGTCATGACCTATTTTCATATATGGCATTCGTGA
Organism: Heliamphora pulchella; assembly: GCA_032270985.1. Lineage (NCBI taxonomy): Eukaryota > Viridiplantae > Streptophyta > Magnoliopsida > Ericales > Sarraceniaceae > Heliamphora > Heliamphora pulchella. The sequence goes on from JAULJZ010120866.1 coordinate 8,278, forward strand.
CTGGTCAGTGAGTCAAAACTCACCAAATACCTCTTAGTTTTCTTTATCTTCCATATCTTACTTTGAATTTTGTCAACTGAACTTTTTTCTTTTAATTAAGCTCATTCAATTTCACCTGAATTTGAAATAAAATAAATTATTCATTGAAAAAACTTAACTCCGCTAATACATTCTCAAAAGTTATTTCTCGAAACAAACTCCCAAAGCATCTACCTACGACATTAACAACCAACATTATTCAACTTACTTCAAAGCATTTTAAACAGAAATTGAAATGTGACAATTACAAAAAATGAATTAAAATTATGCATAAAATAAAACGTCTTATTTTCGCTACCACTTCCTCCTTGCAGTTAAGCATCACTTGAAATTTTCAACTCGTGTTGGCAAAGCTAGTGTGAATTTAATGATATCTAAACTATTAATTATTACACAATGTTCGAATGATATGTTTTAAATGGTTGCGCCAGAATTCTGTAGAAAGCGGCCTTATATTTCATACAGTGGACATGATCATTCTTTATAGCTTATCTGGTCGTGGCTCCACCCTTATTACCTCGCCTCGCTGGTACGCTTAACGTCACCCAATGACAGGACGCCGTTTAACCGATCATTTTTTCATGCATTGTTTTTATTCATTTTCATGTAATTATTAAAATTCATTTTCTGTTCTTTAACAGTACATCATATCAACCATTCACGTGGAATAAAAACTAATTCAGATATTAGAGACTCACCTGATCTAGCAGAAATTGATTCAATTATCTGATACGAACTGATCTTGATCTAGATGGCATGTAAAAAAAGAATTTTAGTTGTTATCCTATCCCTCACATTTCTCAGGTTTTATTTATTTTAATTAATATTCTCTTAAGTGAATCTTGTAATCTAAATTAAATTTTTAATTAAGATTCTTATAAAATTCCTATGTTTTAAAACATTTATTAATCTTAAAATATTTACAACGTTTCTTTAATAAAATTAGAAAATGACTTCTAATTTGAACTATACTACATACACATTTTTTCAGAAATTCTTTTACCTTCTAAAATAATTATTTTGTATTAAATAATAAAATAAACTTAAAAATATTGTTTTTTCCATAAAAACTCCTTTAACTTTGTTATTACATAAAAATATTGATTTTAATTTTTACATAAAAAACTCTCTTAACTTTGTTATTACATTTTGTCTTTATAAAAATATACTTTTTTTATAAAGTATTTATATTTTTTTAAGTTAATAAAATATAACAACAAACAAATAAATCAACGTTATACTAAGTGAATATTAGTATATATATATAGACCAAATAGTAGGTTACTCATACTCTTAAAAACATGACAGAAACTAAAAACTAAACAAAAATCAAAACCAAACAAAGCACTAGAAACAATTCATAATAGTAATCTTTTGACGTAAAAACATAACAATTTATAAAACTAACCCATGGCAGAAACCCACCCACAACAGTAAACATAAAAACCAAACCCACAAAATGCTAATAGTGAGGTAGAAACCCAAAACCATAACAAAATATAAAAGGGATTATTACACTTATCTCCCTTGAGATTTATGCTTATTACAGGGATCTCGCATTTGATCTCTAAAATTACACTTAACCTCCCTTGAAGTTTAATTTTTAACATCAATTGCACCAAAGTGTTAAAATTTTCGTTGAAATTTAACGAAAATTGCCCATTCTACCCTAAAATCACCATTTTCATCCCAAAACCACGCTTCAAACTACCTTTTTATCCCAAAATCACTCTTCCTACCTTAAAATCACAATTTCCAAAACCACCATTCCGTTGAAATTTGGGGTGGAAAGGGTGGTTTTGGGGTGGGAGGGGCGGTTTTTGTTAAATTTCAATGAAAATTTTAACAGTTGGGTGCAATTGATGTTAAAAATTAAATTTTAGAGGAGGTTAGTGTAATTTCAGAGACCACATGAGAGTTCCCTGTAATAAGCTTAAATCTCAGGGGAGGTAAGTGTAATTATCCCAATATAAAATTTAACCAACAGAATTCAACAGTGAGCTCCCAAAACCACCCAAAAATTGCATGCATGCAGTGCGTGCCCGGTTTGTTTCAGTTTTTCAACTCAACTTTGGGGCACTCTTCCGGGCAATCCAGATGTCAGTTTTGACAGCTATTCGCGATTTCGCATACGTGGCCATGAGGTGAACCTAACAGGGGTTGAAACGGAGGTCCGAGGTGATGGCTATGGTGATCCAAAGTTCGGCCGAAAACTATTTTTTAAACAAAATTATAAAACGATAATTTTCTGGTTCGGGTTTGTCGGAACAGTTTTCTGGCAATCGATGCCATTCATAAGCGGCGTTAGGGCGTCAAAAGGTTGGTCCAGAGGGTATCGAGTGGCAGTGGCAGTGGGTGGTGACAGGCAGTGTGAAATAGTAAGATAGGGGTTTGGCGGTGTGTGTGCATGTGTAACTGTCGGAGCTACTTGGGGGGTTTTCGGAGGCACCGATTGTGGTTGTTGGTGGCCTCTGGTGGTGGCTGCGGTGTTTGATCCAGAACAAGCAGAGGAGAGAGGGAGATATCGGGGAGAGAGAGGGTGAGAGCAAACCGTGGGGAGAGAGAGAGAGAGGTGGTGATGGCGTCATGACATCGACGAACAACGGTGGCATCGGCGCTTGTGATGGCCGATCGCGTGGTATGCGGCGATGTGGGCGACGGGGGGGATGGGGTACGGTGCTCGGCCTGGTTTCTTCCTCCCTGCCTCTCTTTTTCTTCTTTTCTAATTCACTATCTCACCACCGGTGGCACAGTGCTAAATGCAATTCAAGGCTCCCTTAATGATTTTGTTAAAACTATCGGTTACAATACACTAAAACCACCGATTTTATTTTAGTTTTAAATTCTAATACTTAATTTTGTATTATTATTACTATTATTATTATTATTATTATTATCACA
>JAULJZ010120877.1:0-11217 GCA_032270985.1 Heliamphora pulchella
GGTGCTCCGTATAGAACTTGTCATTACCTAGCAGGCCTTAAGTGGTTCAGGACTAGGGTAATGGGCAGGAGTCTATAATTATTACCTCTGTCCCCATGTGATAGAGTCGGTACATAGGATCATATTCTTTTTTTTTTCCACGATGGTACATTTCGTGAGGGAACAATGATTTTGCTTACTATTTTTCCTCAACTATGGTTGGTTATTTGCAATATTTGCATCACATGATTTGAAGGATAAAAATAGGGTTTTATGTTAATAAAACCATTTTGGGAGACTTGTGTAGTCTGATGGAAAAACTTGAGGTTTGTGAAAAACCTTTTTAGGTTGTGGTTAAGTTTAGCTCCCACTTATATGGTTGCATATTTTTTCTGCTTTACAGCTTATTATCTGTTTCTATTGGGTTTCGGATCACGGGTGGGTATTTCTGTAAAACCATTTTCAGGTGATGCTGTGGATGAGAAGTAACTTTGGTGGTGCCCGCTGTGGCGGAAGACTTTTATAGTTTTCCTTTTTGGTTTGCCTGTTCCTGAAGGCAAGTTTTGTACGTCGTAAGGCGATATACTGTATGCATGTTGGAACTGCATGTCTTTTATATATATGAGAGATAAACTTTGTTGGGTATTCCTTTGGTTTCAACATGCGGATTTCAATGTATGAAAACCTATATTTTCATATTAAATGGATGTTTGGTGGATTTTCACGTGACCCCAGATTTTGGGGAGTGACAACTTGGTATCGGAGTTCTGGGTTCGAGTACCTAAGAGACATTGGAAAAGGGTTTATCACCTGGTGATGCTGATTGTGTATGCTTTCTTGCATGTGTTTAAACGTTGGTTTATAGCATGTTAATAGCTTTCTGAGCATGATAGTTGTGTATTTGTGGGTATGGAGGTTGAATCTCAAGATTGGTGAGTCTTACCTTCGGGCGTTTGGTTTAACATGTTTGTAAGCCAAGTTAGAAGCGCGTTTGGCCGATGTGTATTCTAACAAGGAATCTGAATGCGTTATCCAAATTGACAAGTCTGTCTTGTCAGTTCTCCTCGGTATGTGAGATGTGTTTGCATAATCTTATGTGGCTATGTGATAGCATGATTATGTGTTTATGTTACGTAGTAGCATGTTGTAGGAGAGCTTATCCTGTTTATATTGTTTCCTATAGAATTATGTCAATGCGGGGAGTGCAGGGACGGGGTCGTGGCCGAGGACGTGCCTATGCTCTGGTTCCGAAGGAAGGGAACATTCCTGCCCCACAGGAACGAGTGGGTGGTACTGATGTTGGCAATGCTGATGTTGTCCAGGAGATGTTGGCCATGATGAGAGCTATGGCCGAAGCAACCAGGGCTAGTGTGTGGGTTCCTGAGCCAAGGGCTTCTGTAGCTATGAGGGAGTTTCGGCAGTTGAATCTTCTGACCTTTTTTGGGGAGCCGAATCTCAAAGTTGCTACTGAGTGGTTAAGAGTGACCACCTCTATCTTCGATACTCTGGATATTGAGGGGGATGCTTTGCGTATAAAGTTGGCAGCGTTCTAACTGCGGGAAGATGCTAGAGAGTGGTGGAAGTTCACCAAGACCACTGTGGATGACACATGGGCTGCTTTCACGAGAGTCTTCTTGGAGAAGTATTTCCCGAGATCTTCGAGGGATACTTACCGAGAGGAGTTCCTCTCTCTTGTTCAGGAGAATCTTTCTGTGGTCCAGTATGAGGCCAAGTTCGTAAATCTGTCGCAGTTCACACCTGAGATGGTATCTACAGAGGAGCTGCGTACTCGGAGGTTTGAGAGGGGACTTCGACCTACTATTAAAGATAGGGTTGCAGCTCTGAATGTGGAGGTGTACATCAAGCTGGTGGAAGTTGCTATCCGGGTCAAGAACTCGTTGGCAGATAGCCGTAGGATGAGAGAGAGCGGGAGCCAACAGGGTAGTGGAGATGCACAGTTCCAGGGGCACAGGAACAAGCGCCAGAGGTTGTCTGGACCTATTTCTCGTTTTACCAGATTGTCTCAGCCGCAGTCGTCTGCACCTACACCTTCAGTGGCCTTGACAGGAAGGCTAGAGTAGAGAGGGATGATTTGTTATCGATGTGGACAGCCGGGACATCGTGCAATTGAGTGCCAGTAGAAGGGCTAGGCTTAGAGTTCAGCACCTGTCCAGTCACAGGCGAGGGACCCACCTATCTGTCTCGGGTGTGGTCAGTTCAGGCATATTCGCAGATCCTGTCCCAGAGAAGGGAATGCCCAGGGTGCGATAGGAGAACCAGCTACTTCATCAGTATAGAGGCGATAGGCTCTGCAGCAGCCTAGGGCTCAGACGTCGAGATTTGTGAAATGAGGTGCTTCAGCTCAGTTAGTGAGGCAGCCATCGACTTAGGGTTATGGTGGGTAGACCAGATTGCCACAGGCCAGGGCTTATGTTCTTACTGATCGCAGTGCTTCTAAAGCACCAGTTGTATCTGATGCTGCTGTTACACCAGCCATGATCAGAGGTACTTTTCTAGTTTATAGATCATGGGCCAGTGTCCTTATCGACACCGGAGCATCACATTCTTTCATTTCCTCTGCTTTTGCATCTGCATTGGGGCTGGACATGGACTGGTTGGGTGGTACTATGAGCGTGGAGACCCCAGTCAGTGGGAGTGTGACATTGAGTATTGTCTGTAGATCTTGCGTGTTGGAAGTCGCCGATCATTGTTTAGAGTTTGACTTTGTTATTCTAGACATGACCACGTTTGATGTCATCCTAGGGATGGATTGGCTGACTACCTACCATGCATTTATAGATTGTGAGCGCCGGAGAGTGTCGATCTGTACACCGGAGGGTGACTATTTTTACTTTGTGGGCGATCGGGATGAGGGTTTGGTGTCTATGCCCTGTGTGGCTCGGGTTCGAGGAGATTTGGATTTCCTCTTTTCTGCACTCAGGTTAGATGAGCCGATCGGGGTTCGAGGAGTGTTACCCCTTGTGGTGTGCGACTATCCGGATGTCTTTCCTGATGATTTGTTTGAGCTACCGCCGAGTCGGGATGTGGAGTTCTCTATTGATCTTGTTCCGGGAGCTACTCTTACCTCTATGCCATCGTACCGTTTTGCACCAGCTGAGTTGAGAGAACTCAAGGTGCAGTTGCCGGAGTTGCTAGACAAGGGGTTTGTGCGGCCGAGTACATCGCTGTGGGGAGCTCCAGCTCTTTTTGCGAAAAAGAAGGATGGATCCTTGAGATTGTGCATAGATTACAGGAAGCTGAACCAGGTGACCGTGAAGAATAAGTATCCTATGCCTAGGATTGATGACCTGTTTGATCAGTTGAGGGAGTCCCGTTGTTTTTCGAAGATTGACTTGAGGTCAGGGTATCATCAGCTGAGAATCAAGGACGAGGACATAGCGAAGACTGCCTTTCGGACTCGTTATGGTCACTACGAGTTTCTGGTTATGCCGTTCGGTTTGACGAACGCGCCTGCTACATTTATGGGTCTGATGAACCGTGTCTTCCACCCTTATTTAGACAATTTTGTAGTTTATTCGTGGATGACAATCTTATTATTCACCCACGAGGGAGATGCACGAGGAGCATCTGCATGTTGTCCTACATCTTCTGAGAGAACATCGCTTGTATGCGAATTTTGAGAAGTAAGTGTGACTTCTGGATGACAGAGGTGAGATTCCTTAGACACATGGTGTCAAGGATGGAGTATCAGTGGACTCGTCAAAGACTAATGCAGTGACAGATTTGCAGCGGCCGAAGAACGTTTTTGAGATCCATAGTTTTTTGGGTCTAGCAGGTTATTATCGGCGGTTCGTGAAGGACTTCTTTAGGCTTGCAGCACCGATGACGCATTTGACTCGGAAGGGAGTCACGTTTGTGTGGAGCGAGTCCTGTGAGTTAACTTTCCAGGAGCTGAAGAGGAGATTGACCAGTGCACCAGTGCTGATTATTCCTGAGCGGGGTTTGGGTTACACATTGTACTACGACGCTTTATATGAGAGATTAGATTGCGTTCTGATGCAGGAAGGCAAGGTTGTAGCTTATGGATCCCGATAGTTGAAGACACATGAGAGGAACTACCCGACACTTGATCTGGAGTTGGCAGCCGTGGTCTTTGCCTTGAAGACATGGCGTCACTATCTCTATGGTGAGCGCTTCGAGGTCTTCTCTGATCACAAGAGCATAAAATACTCATTTTCACAGAAGGACTTGAATCTTCATCAACGACAATGGATGGAGTTGTTAGAAGACTACAACTTCGATTTGCAGTACCATCTGGGTAAGGCAAATGTTGTAGCTGATGCACTCAGTAGGAGGTCTTATGGCTCGTTAGTTTCTGTGGCTATACAAGAATGGATTATGCTTGCAGATGTTGGGGAGTTTGATCTGTGTCTCAGGGAGACGGGGGGAGGTGCGACCTTATATGCAGTTGCTTCACAACCCGCTTTAGTTGCACGTGTGTTAGAGGCTCAGAGGACAGATCAGGAGGCTCAGATGATACGGGACTGAATTGCCAGTGGGACAGATACAGCAGGATGGGTGGTGAGTTTAGATCAGAGTCTGAGGTCGTCAGGGCAATTATTTGTGCCAGAATCGTGTCGTGCTGAGGTGCTACATAAGTTTCATCACTCACGTCTTGCAGTGCATTCGGGGGGCACGAAAATGTATCATGATCTACTCCGTCAGTTCTGGTGGGCGAAAATGAAGAGGGATGTGCTCCGATTCGTTTCTCGATGCTTTACCTGTCAGTAAGTAAAGGTGAAACACAAGAGACCTGTAGGATTGTTCCAGCCGTTGCCTGTATCTGAGTGGAAGTGGGAGAATGTCGCTATGAATTTTGTATCAGGACTTCCATGCTCGCCGAAGGGACATGATGCTATTTGGGTTATAGTGGATAGGCTGACGAAGTCAGCACATTTTCTTCCCATTCGAGTGAGAGATTCAGTGGACAGATTAGGTAGGTTGTATGTTTAGGAGATAGTCCGACTACACGGAGTACCTATGATTATTGTTTCTAATCAAGACCTGCGCTTTACATCGCGCTTTTGGCAGTCTTCAGGTGGTTTTGGGGACGAGCTTGACTTTTAGTACAACTTTTCATCCTCAGATTAACGGTCAGTTTGAGAGAACCATTTATATTTTGGAGAACATACTGAGAGCCTGTGTGCTTGATTTTTGGGGTTCTTGGGAGGATCATCTATCATTGACAGAGTTTGCATACAACAACAACTATCAGTCCAGCATTGGGATGGCACCGTATGAGGCTTTGTATGGTAGACCGTGCAGATTGCCTGTGTGTTGGACATAGGTGGGATAGATGGCTGTTTTGGGACCCGATCTAGTGCGGGAAACGACATAGGTGATTACAGTGATTCGTCAGTGACTGGTGACAGCTCAGAGCCGTCAGAAGAGTTATGCTGATCGGAGGAGGAGACCGTTAAAGTTTGCTGTGGGGGATCATGTGTTTTTAAAGGTTTTACCTTGCAAAGGGTTGATGAGGTTTGATCGTAGCAGGAAGCTATCACCACGTTTTATTGGATCATTCGAGATCTTGGAAAGGATTGGGGCGGTAGCATATCGTCTGGCTTTGTCACCTCAGTTAGCATCTGTGCATAACGTCTTTCACGTGTCTATGCTTTGAAGGTATGAGCCTGATCCCTCACATGTCCAGGATTGAACTGAGTTGCGGGTTGATGAGGATGTGACGTATGAGAAGCGTCCCGTGAAGATTCTGGATACGAAGGAACATGTGTTGCGGGGGAGAACGATTGCTTATGTCAAAGTTCAGTGGCTTCATTACGGGGTTGAGGAAGCGACTTGGGAGCTTGAGTATGGGGTTCGTCCGAGATACCCAGAGTTGTTCACCTCGTGACCTTATAGTGAATTTCGGGGGTAAAATTCCTCAAGGGGGTGGGAGAGTTGTGAGACCCTGTACCGTTTCATTTTTGATATATATGCATATTCGGTGTTTTGGCGCCTTTTTGGCATTTTTGCTTTAATATGCTTATATGCGTTTTGATGCATGTCTTGATTAAAATAAGTATGCGGGATTGTTTCCTGGGATTGTCGGGAGTTTCTGTGCGAATTTCAAAAATAAAAAAAAAATATTTTGGAGGGCTATAAATATCTTGAGTTAGATATTTTCAAAAGATATTTTCAAAACTTAACTCCTAAGTTTTTTCCAAATTCTCTCTACCTTCTCTCTAACTTCTCTGGGGCCCAGGGCTCGATTTTCAACGATCCAACAGCGGATCCTTGCTATTGGCATCGTCGTTTACGCATCTATCCGGAAGGATTTTGATTTTGACGAAGCTCGAATTTACACGTAGATTGAGGCATCGGGTTTTTGACCCAACGAGGTAGGATATTAGATTCTACTGCTGTATAAGGGTACTATATGTAATCTTATGCTGTTTCTATCGTTTAAAAATGCATGAAAGGGTGATTTATGTTCTAGATCCAGTTTTGGGTTAAAATTATTTTTTAACATTTCGGTTGGATGAAATTGGGTGTTGGATGTTTCTGGTGAGGGTTTGTGATAGTCTTGGGCTCGGGTATGCCTTTAGGTATCAAAATGAGTGTTTTTAAAGCTTGGTTTGAGGATTGGAGGTTAAAATCGTAGCTAAAACCGTTTTCTGGGCAAGTTCAGTCGATTGGGCCCATGAGTTCAGTCAACTGGATCTTGAGTTGGGAGGTTCAGTCGACTAGACTCGAAGGGTCAGTTGACTGAAGTGCCTCGGGTTGATAAGTGTGATTTTTCTAGTGTATTTTTCAGTCGACTAGGGTGGGGTCCAGTCGACTGAAATGCTGGCTGTTTGCCTTGGCATTTTGGTGGTTCCTTTGTGAAAAAAGGTTTGGTTTCTTTTGAGAAAAAGGAGGGGTTATTGATGAAAAATGTGTTTTTAGAGGTTTGGAGCTAGCCCTTGGGGTTGAGGCTCACTTTCTAAAACGTTTTGATCAAAATATATTTTTACATGTTTTGGTTTGATCTTCATGGTTTCATGGATTGGATCTCTTGCTTATACATGCGTTATATAACTGCTTTTGGGGAAATATTTTGAAATGTTTTGTTGATCTCTATATTGATGGATTGATCTATATACATGTATAATGTATATTTGCAAAAAAGTTTTGTAGTTGATGCTACAGTCGATTTTTAGAAGATTATCTAGATGTACCGGGATAACGGGTATTTGGCACGAGTTGCCCTCGGTGAGAGTCCGAAAATGTGCGCAGTGTAGGTAACTTTGTTATCCTTCGGGGCAGTTCCCGTAAAGAAGGTCGGTTTAGGTGCTCTTTTTCCTCGGGTTGTCACCCGTAAAGTTAGCTTTTACGTCGTGGTGCTTCGTATGGAACTTGTCATTACCTAGCAGGTCTTGAGTGATACTGGAACTAGGTAATGGGAAGGAGTCTTTAGTTGTTATCTCTGTCCCCTTGTGATTGCGTCGGTATATAGGATCTCTTTCTTCTTTTTTTCCACAATGGTACATTTCGTGAGGGAACAAAGTTTTGATTACTGTTTTTCCTTAACTGTGGTAGTTTATTTGCATTATCCGCAGAACATGGTTTTGAGGATTGAAAACAAGAGTTTTATGAAGTAAAACCGTTTTATGACTTGTGGTGGTCTGATGGAAAAATCGTTTTGGGTTTTGTGGTTGAGTTCGCTCTGACCATATGATTGCCATATTCTGCTTTACAGTTTTATAGTCTGTTTTTTATTGGGCTTTGGCTCACTGGTGGAAATTTTCTGTAAAACCATTTTAAGGTGATGCTGTGGATGAAGAGTAGCTTGGGTGGTGCTTGCGGTGTTGGAAGACTTTTATAGTTTTCCTCTATGGTATGCCTGTTCCTGAAGGCAGGTTTTGTACGCTGTAAGGCGATGTACTGTATGCATGTTGGAACTGTATGTCATTTATATATGAGTGATACATTTTGTTGGGTATTCCATTAGTTTCAATAGGCAGATTTCAGTGTATGAAAACCTATATTTTCATATAAAACGGATGTTTGGTGGATTTTCACGTGACCCCGGGTTTTAGGGTGTGATAAAGTCTATGCTTGGTTTAGTTTTTTTGGGAGACTTTTTGCATAAAAGCCTCTTAAAAGCTTATTTGTTTTACCTCAGTTGGCTTTTTTTATACATATTTTACTATATTTTTTTATTAAAAAAAGCTAAAAAGTCTACAAAAAAATTAGTCTAAACACAAGCTAAAACCAACAAGACCAATACTAAAACCACCAAGAACCAACACCAAGACTATAGAGAGCTAAAGATCACCAGCCAATCTTCATCAGCACTAGATCCCAGACCAACACCCAAACCACAAAGAGCTAATTATCATCAGCACTAGACCCTAACACCAACACTCAACACCACGAGGAATTCTCAGCACCAGGCCCCAACATCAATAGCCACTACACTCAGACCACAGAGAGCTAATTATAAACAGTCAATTTCTTCTTGCAGATCTTCAAATTCTTAATTGCTTTAATGCGAAACAAGAAGTCCTCAATTGTCAATGTTGAGTGGACCACTATAGCTCGAACCCAAATGACAGCTTTGTGTTTAGCCTCCTCCATCACACCCTCCTTTGACACTACAAATTGATTGAAGAACTTACTGTTCCTAGCCAACAATAGAGCCCAAAGTGTTAAATAAAAGAGACATACCAAGATTCTTCTAGCCAACCCACCACCTCTACCTCTCTTCCACCAGATAAGGACTCCTAACAGGTTGTTTGGGCAGACCCAAAAAAGGCCCCCACCATTTCACCACACTGGACCAAACTTCCTAAGGCCATTGGCACTCTAGCAGGAGGTGGGAAGAAGACTCAACCCCATAGCCACACAAGGCACATTCAACAGAAGCACTAAAACGTAGGGCATTCCATCTTACCAACAGTTCTTTGGTAGAAATTCTACCAATAATAGCCATCTACGTGAAGAACTGCACTTTTAGGGAAATCATATTATCCTAGATCTTCACAAGCCTAGGATCAACACTACTAACTATCTGTTCCAGACTTCTGTAGAAGGAGTTAACTGAAAACACCCCCTTTCACCTATCCACCAGGGTCTATTCTTCTTATTAAGGTTGGGTAGGGTGTTATTAATGGACTCCATCAAATTGCGAAGGCAACTTATTTTCCACACAAACAACTCCTTCCTAAACTGTAGATTCTAGGGGGAACAGAACTGGACACCTTTAAAGAGATCAAGAACAGAGGCTTCCTTTTGGTTTGATAGCAAGTAGAGCCTTGGATATTGCTTCATCAATGGTTGTTCCCCCACCCACAAGTCCCCTAAAACTTTGTTGAACCTCCATCCCCTACAGAGTCCCCACAATTCTTGAAGAACACGTCCTTGGAAGGACTATCAGTTGTTCCCAAATATAGACATCCTAATTTGACTCCGCCTAATCTTAGGTTAGTTCGAGTGTATCCGATGATGAAATCAAGTAAAATGGTGCTTCAGAATGGTCCTCGAGAAACGATCCAAGCTCAGTATCTAAGTTAAATGATCAAGTCCTTTAAAACCAGTAAACCTATTGTGTCCAACCCTTGAGTTGCTAACTTTGAACTTGAAACCGCCAACTTTGGTTATGGCGATCTGTATAAGAACCTTTTAGAAACCCTAGCAAGGTCGCGACCGCCATCTTTGAACCTTGGGATTGCCAACTATATTGTGGTGATTGCCATAACAAACCTTTGAAAACTTGTTTTTTGTGGCCACCGCCAACACTGATCATGGCGATCGCCAATTCCCAAAATCCTAACGTGTCCCAAAATGTGTCAGCACCTCATTGGTTGATGAACTCTATAAATACCGTATATCTGGTACGATTTTGGTAGGATAATTCTGATGTTGGAGTTCTGACGGGTCGGAAGGCGACAAATTTTGAGAATTATACTCTGTCGAAGCACTGAGAGGAGTGCCACCGATACTAATACTCTACCGAATTCTTGATTCATCGACTGGAATTGGAACATTCCTCGAGGACTATACTGCTGATCACCATTCCCTGACTTGAGGATACTCGGATTGTAGCAATTCAGGTATTTTGTCTAAATCCCTGACCTTTTTTCCTCAATTTCTTCTCTTTTAGAGTGGTTGGGTTAACTTCAATTCTTTATGATGCTTGTGTAGTGATCTAGCTATTCTATTTAGTTTGTTGAATTGTAAGTATGTGATTACTCATGATAAGCATGATTAGTTTGGGTTAATTTGATTAATATTTGTCACCATCCAAGTAATCTTAATTTCACTTTGTCCACATTACACATTTGTACCTAGTATATTGTTAATTTTACCATTTATTAAAATAGTGCCAACATGCTCAACGGTTGTGATTTTCAATATCACTACTATTATATTTAGACACTAACATCTATACAGTCGTAATCATTAGTATTACGCTTGCATGTTATATTCTCTTTGCTACGTGAGTAATTGTTGCAGTTCTATGTAACAATTGCCACATTCTTACTTTGTTTTAGTTTAATTTTGGTTCCATAGCATCCTTTTACTACTTATCATATTTTGTTGGCTTTTAGTATGTGACTCGCAATAAAACTATTAGTATGTTTAATATCTAGAGAATTTTAGGATATATTTCTTTTTTCTTTTTGAAGCCATATTATGCTTCTTTTAGGATATTGCATGTGGTTACCTTTATGTGATAAGATTTAGGATTTAATGAATTTTGAAGTATATTTCTTCATTAGATATCATATTTATGCTAGCTTAAGATTATTTGATGATATTTCGTGCGGGCTTGCTCCATATATCTTTTAGTTAGAACTTGCATGCCGTAGGATTTAGAATTTTCTTTTGCTATTTGTTTTGTTTGGCGTTCTATATACATATGTTATGTATTTTTTTTATTTGATTTTAGATTTCTCTCTTTACCTCCATTTTTTTTGTATTTGTATGCACTTGAGAAATCTACTTAAGAACCAATGATGATTAGTAGAGGCCAACCTCACGGTTAGGCGAACGGAGTGCCTAATACCTTTTTCAATTCATACCTTAGCCCCTGAACCCTTATTTCCTCTGGTTACCATTTTAAAGATAAGTTACTCATTATGTTTTTCTTATTTTTTCTCAAAAACTAAGTAGCAACTCAATTTTTCACAAAAATAATTTTTAAAATTTGGTTTTCAAGGTGTTAAAGTATTTTCTAAACATTTCTTGAATTCCCGTATTTTTGAAACAAACCCTAAATCCCGGCGCCACACC
>JAULJZ010120888.1:0-11217 GCA_032270985.1 Heliamphora pulchella
AAAATATTGTGTGTGTGTATATATATATATATAAGTTCATCAATATATATTAAGCCCTTATTTGGCTTCACCTAAAGTTGATTTTTTTGCAAAAAGAAGGTAGCTTTTAAGCTACACTTTTTGGCATATTTAAAAAATCACTAGCTTTTATTTTATTTTTTTTTAAAAAAAGTTTTTACATATTCCAAGCACTCTAATATTTTTTAAAAATAAAATAACTATAATATTTTTAATTTAAAATTTTAACTTTTTTCACAAAAATATAAAAAGTTTTGCTAATATCCTAAATACTATAATTTAAAAGCAAAAAATAATGACATTTTAAATATTCTAATAAAAAGTAAAAAGTAAAAAAACAATTATAAAAATTATTTCAAACAATTTTTTTATCTTTTTGTAAAAAAAATAAATATTTAAAAATTAAAATTTTTAAATATTTCAAACAGAACCTAAGCAATCTCACAAACAATGATTAGCTCTCTCACCAACATTGTTTAGCATCACTCATTAATTAAAGTGCTTGGTGAGAGGTACAAAGCAAGGGAGAGTGTCACTCAACATCATGCTTCAATGTTGGTGAAACCAATGAAAGAATGAGCAACTATGGTCCCGTTTGGGCAAATTGCTTATTTTTTTATTTATTTATTATAAAATAAGTACAAATATAAATAAATAAATACATTTGAAATAATTAATTTTTAAGTGATTTAAATGTGAGATGGATTCGATTTGAAAAAAACTTACTTATTAGCTTATTTACTTATATTTGTAAAATTATATTAATGGTTATATTACCGTTGGTTGCTGTAAAAACAGTTAATTGTTGTTGGAGCAATTTGATCATTTTACAAATGGCAAGAGTTTTGGTTAGAGATGAAAAATAAACAAGCTTATTGTGTGTGATGTTACTTATTTGTTTGTCCAAACGAATTTATTTATTAAAAATTAAAGAAACTTTCAGCTAAAGGTTTAAAAAAATAAGTTTTAACGTGCAAAATCCACCAATAAAATTTTTAACGCGCAAGATCCCATCGTCTACGACACAGATAAATTTA
This sequence comes from Heliamphora pulchella, assembly GCA_032270985.1. Lineage (NCBI taxonomy): Eukaryota > Viridiplantae > Streptophyta > Magnoliopsida > Ericales > Sarraceniaceae > Heliamphora > Heliamphora pulchella. The sequence goes on from JAULJZ010120888.1 coordinate 1,056, forward strand.
GCACAAATATACACATAGATAAATTTATCTGTCGTCTTATTTTATGCCAGACAGATAAAACTATTGTGTTCTTTATACAGATAAATTTATCTGTGTATTTTCAAAATATGTATCAAAGTACATAGATAAATTTATCTGTATAAAAAATATTGTGTCTTTTTAAAACACGTATAAAACACATAGATAAATTTATCTGTATACTTATTTATCAAATACAAATAAATTTATTTGTGTGTCTTTTCAAAATACGTATAAAATACACAGATAAATTTATCTGTATGCTTATTTATATAAGATAGATAAATTTATCTATATATTTTATACATATTTTAAAAATACACCGATAAATTTATCTATTTTAAGAACCAATTGAATCTCGCGCCTTAAAACTAGATTTTACGGATTAAAAATTTTGTTAATGGTTGAAAAATAAAATCGTCACTACTTTAAAATTTTAAAACTAATTTTTTAAAAATTAAATAAATTAAATAAATAAACAAATAAGTAATTTGCTCAATGGCGACCTATATTGATAGACTCCTAGTAGGGTCACCTCCTTTTCCTACTCACATGACCCATCTCCACAGACCACATGCTTTTGCATTTATTCATGTGAACAGTTAGGTTTAGTCCTTGGGCTTAGTGAAAAATTATTACACACTCACACAACTTGTTTGTTGTTTGGTATGGTTGAAATAATAAATTTATAAATTATGATTTCGTATGGTAATTTAATTTTAAATTTTAAATTTTTATTTAAAATCGCATCAAACTAAATAAGTAAAAAAAATATTTAATGAATCATATCAGTGATTTTAAAACCAAAGATAATAAGTCAAAAAGCTTGATTTAAAGTGACTTAAAGTCAAAAGGCAAAAAGCTTAACTTAAAATTGTTATAATTTTTCTAAATTTATTTTTAAATTATTTTATATTAAATATGAATTTTGTTTGATAAATCTTGATAAGTAAATTTTAAAAATATAATTTTTATAAAAAAACAAATGTATAATAAAATTTGTTTTTAAAAAATATAAAAAAATAATGTAAAAAAACAAAAAAGCTAAAAACCTAAAAGGCTTTGGTTGCGAAACGAGATTTTTTGCTTTTTATGCTTTAAGTAAAAGGACAAAAAAAAAATCATCTTAAAGCCAGTTACCAAAAGAGGTCTATGTTAAAAAATGTGTTGGTTCTAAGTAACCCAAGAGAATGGTGAATTGGATCTTAAAAAATTACTAATAATTTTTAATTTTTTTTCAAAACCTTTTTAATATAGTAAAAAGAATAGCAAAGTAAACAAAAATTAAAGCAATACAAATATTAAAAAGGTTATGGATAGAGAGAATGAACCAAACATCAAGAATTTATAGTGGTTCGACTTCTTCCAAATTTTCGTCAACTCCTCAAGTTTTTCTTTGAAAATTTTCACTATGTAGAATGTTTTACGGGCGCAATCAAAATTTTACAACTTCAAGATTTCGCTTGAGCAAACGAATATTTATGGGCACATTCAAAAGTCTATAACAGTTTTAAGAAGATCCTATGAAAATAATCTCCTGTTTTCTTCTAATCACTCTTGAACTCTTTTTTGATGAGATTTACTTATTCACTTAAAGGATAAAAGATAACTCACACTTGAATACAATAAATGAAGTAATTAAATGAGAAACACTCAATCTCTTTACATAAATTGATTGACAATAAATGAAGAGGTAAAGTCAGATGAGGAACAAGAGTTGGAGTTCAGTAATAAACGAGAGCTTGAGAATTTTGAGTTTAAATCAAGCAATAGTACAGTGATTGTAAGTTCTCCAGTTTGATTAAATGCTAAAAAGTAATTACTTATATAAGCTCCTGAACATTCATGACCGTTGAATGTAGGTGAGGGCCCTAAATGCTAAAAATCTAACCGTTAAAATCTGTCGCGAATTTGAATCTGCATCGCAGGTGTCGACACAAAGGCTTTTGGCTCGACACAAAATGTCTAGGGTAAAGATCTTCAAGTGATTAGGTCGACACAAATCTTCTGAGGTGTTGACACAATTTTTGCAATCTTCCTCACCAACACCACAGTGTCGACACAAATAAATATTGTGTCAACTCATTAAACTTTAGCATCCAGAACATGACCATTTGTGTTGACACAAATCTTTTTGGTGTCGACACAAAAATTCTGTAGGAACCCTCGGTATATTTGTGTCGACTAATTTAGACATTTGTGTCGACACCAAATTTCTTTAGGTGGGCTCGAAATATTTGTGTCAACTCATTTTCAATTTTGTGTCGACACCCAAAATATGCAGGTAGTCTCGGTTCTTTTGTGTCGACTCATTTGGTATTTGTGTCGATTCAAACTTTCGGATGACAAAAGTGAGGAACTACTTTTGTATCGACACAAATTCAATTTGTGTCGACTCATTTTGAGTCCAAGAGTTTCAGCTCTTTTGTGTTGACACAAAATTTATTTGTGTCGACATAAACTTTTTAATACGTGAAAGCATCTTCATCAAATAGTTGGAGTGTTAAACCATTTGTTTAAAGGTGTTGACACACTTGATAGTTTCAAGTATTATTTGCCTTAAAATTTTTACTCAATTATCAACTGGGTTCAATACAAAGTATTCTAAAAAATACTTAGGTGTTTTAATTCTCTTGAGAGATAAGTCATTTCTTTTGACTAAAGGTATCAACTCATTTATTCAATATGTGCCAACACTTTTTAAAAAAAAATATATAAATATTATTCATTTTAAAGCTATTTATTTTTAGAAAATGAATTTATGAAAATCATCAAAATCAATATAAAAAGTCCTTGCGCTAAGAATCTTCACTTTTTTTATGATTACAACCATTTCAATATTTTTTAGAAAAAATTTAAAAAGATTTTTCAACAAGGGTTCTCCGTTTATCGATATGCCTTAAATAAGATATGCAATCACAAGGCTAGGCATTAAAACAATATTGGCAATATAAACTTAGAAAAATTTGTGCATCACAACAATTATGTGCAAAGTGAGTTTTTCAAAATCCAAGAAGTCACAGAAATTTATCATACACATGTGAACAAGATTAGTTATACACACACACACACACACACACACACATATATATATATATATAAGGATTCATCCATAAGCATAAAAAATTTAAATCATTCAACCAAACCATTCAAACAAACAACAATAGCAGGAAATGTTTAAACCATTACAACTTTTCCTTCAATATATAAAAAAAAACTACTTAATGTTTGGTAATGTTTGTACTTCTTCTTATTTTCTCTACTTCTCCCCTTCACTTCGCTTTCTCTCCTTTTGAAATTTTCAATAAATGGTCAATCATTGGTCGTCCATAAATCGTTTGAATTGCTTCTTTGTTTTAGCCTTCTGTTTGCTTACGGAGGCTCATTCTTTGGATGATCGAGCTGCTGCCATGGCTTCAAAGGTGGCAGCTAAGGCAGGATTTTCTTCACGCTTTAGACGAGCCGCTTTCTCTTCTTTGGTTTCCTTTGACTTGAACTGCTTGCTCCAAGCTTCACGGATCCATTAAATATGTTCCTCGACTTTTTGAGAATTGGCATGCATAGAAGTAATAATTTTCTGGTCATATTCCTTCCTAACCTGGTGTAAGATTGCCTTGTTGCAATTTACTATGGAGATAATATTGTCATCCATGATTTTACAAAGGGCTCTCTCGACATCCGTTGCATTCTTAACGTCACGCCGAATGCCACGGTTGGTTTTATCTAAGTGCTTAACCTTTTCAGATAAGGAAGATACGATTTTGTTGAGATCAAAAAAGTCTTGATCAACCTTATTTTGGAAGGAAGACAAGGAAGAGGATAGATCTTTAATCAAGGTAACAACCTTAGAGAGATAAACACTAAGAGGAGCAAAAGAAAAGGCAGGTGGAGCAGAAGGCGTATGAACATGTGTAATAGGAGGAGGAGCATGAGAAGGACCAGGAGTGTCTGTTCTAGCGGATGGAGGGACGGGAAAATCAAAGTCAACACGGATAGGAGAAAAGTCTCGTGATGCAGACTGAGTACGAGAGACAGATGGCGTACCACGCTTGGTGGTCCAAACTCCGTCAACAAGAGAGATTTGCATGTGCTTCAGAGTAGAAACGCCATATAGATCATGTTTGGAGAATGACACCATCTTCTCAATGGATAAGTCTACGCCAAAATGGCAAAAGACTCGGGTCAAATACATAGCATGTGGAAGGGAGGGATTTGACTTACTATATGATTGCACCATGTCAAAAATGAACAAAAAATCTAAGTCTAGGTTCTTTTGTTCTAGTATGCACTACATGATGAAAACATGCATGTAGGCCACATCGCCGAATTTTCTCAATTGGGGGAGAAAAATGTGGTTTACCATATGATGCAAGATACACATTTCTAGCTTAAGGGAGTTTGCTTCTAAGAGCTTGGTGGGGTCAATTTCATCATTCTCAAAGATGTTTTTCACAGCATCAGAAAAAGAGAAACCATCAAGATCTGTGGGTCGCTTATTGCAAGATACAAAAAGTTCACCCTCCGGAACACAAATGATTTCATTTAAGATTGAGGAGGTTAAATGAATTTCAACACCATTTACCCATATGGTTATGGTGGTGGATGAAATCAGGGAGATGTGAAAGTGAGTATAGAATGATTTAACAAGCATGTGATAGTGGGGTTTTCGAATTTGTAAGAGTCTCTCCCACCCGAGACTCGAAAAGAGATTCTTGAAACGCATTTTAATGGAGTTGAAAAATGTGAAATCTATACTACGTCCAGGGATAACTTTGTGATTTACAAAAGATGCAAAATAGAGTTGTTGAAACTTGGGAGATTTGAAACTTACTGCTTCGAATATTGCAACCTCCGCCGTTACCATCGCCGTTGCCGTGGCCCTAGGGTTTGAAGAACCCGTTTTGTCGATGCGCTTTGAGCCCTTTCCCAACATCCTTGATGGCATTTTGTTCGATTGGAGTGAGATTCGAAGAGAGAATGAGGGTGGAGAAGAAGAGTCGACACGTTTTTTCAAAAGGGAGAAAAAACGGCGAGAGATGAACAGTTTTAGAGAGAGAGAGAGAGAGAGAGAGAGAAACGATGCGATGTGTGAGGACCGACGCCTCTTTATATAGGCGTAAAGATTTGTATCGACACATATGCCATTTGTGTCGACACTTTTCTTCACGAGTGTGGGTATTTGAACTAGGAAATTGTGTCAACACTTTTTCAGAAGGTGTCGACACTTTCGGTTGTTTGGGTCGACACGATTAAGCTTTGTGTCAACACAAATTTACCGAGAGTTAGGCAACGAATTTGAGTCGACACTATATAGAAAAGGGTCGACATTTTTTCTCGCAGTGGCACTTCTATACAATTTTGGGTCAACTCGGCACACACATATGTCGACACTTTTTCAAGTGGTATCGACACTTTTCACACATCAATGAAGAATGTCAAAAGCATTGAAATGCATTAAATAGACATGGTTATTATGGCATATTAATAATGAATTAGGAGAACATGACATACCAAGTTCTCTTCTAATATAGCAGATTCTTTCTTCATTTAAGGTTTTTGTAAAAATGCCAGCTGGTTGGTAATCAGTGCCCATGAATTCGAGTTCGATATTACTTTTTTACACATGATCTCGTATAAAGTGATGTCTAATTTCAATATACTTAGTTCTTGAGTGTTGTATTGGGTTCTTAGATATATTAATTGCACTTGCGTTGTCACATTTTAGAGGGATATGATCTAAATAAAAATCATATTCCTCTAATTGTTATTTCATCTAAAGAACTTGTGCATAATAGCTTCCAATTGCTATGTACTTAGTCTAGGCTGTAGATAAGGCTACTGAGTTCTATTTCTTGCTAAACCAAGAGATTAGTGAGTGTTCTATGAATTGACAAGTTCCACTTGTACTTTTTCTATCTACTTTAAAATCAGCAAAATCAGCATCTAAATAGCCAAATAACTTAAAAGCTATTCCTCTAGGATATAATAATTCTAAATTTTGTGTACCTAAAAGGTATCTAAAAATGCACATAACAGCGGTCACATGTGATTTTTTAGGATTTGATTGAAACCTAGCACGCATGCATATACTAAACATGATATCAGGACGATTAGCAGTTAAATATAATAGAGATCCAATCATACCTCTATATCGCTTTTCATCTACTGCTATACCATCTTCGTTCTTGTCAAGCTTTGTTGTAGGACACATTGGAGTTCCCATGAGTTTTACTTTCAGCATGTCAAACCTCTTTAATATGTCCTGTATGTACTTAGTTTGATTGATGTAGATTTTTTCTTGAGTTTGTTTGATTTGAAGTTCAAGGAAATAGTTGAGCTCACCCATTATGCTCATCTCGAATTCTCCCTGCATATACTTAGCAAATTCCTTACAAAGAGATTCGTTAGTTAAACTAAAAATAATGTCGTCTACATAAATTTAGACAATTAGTATATCATTTCCTTGAGACTTGATGAAAAGAGTGGTATCAATTCTTTCTCTTGAAAATTTATTTTCAATCAATAATTTGCTTAGCCTTTCATACCATACTCTAGGTACTTGTTTTAAACTATAAAGAACCTTGATAAGTTTGTAAATATGATTTAGAAAATCTAAAATTTTAAAATTAGGAGGTTGCTTCACAAAAATTTTCTTCGAGATAAAATTATTTAAAAAGGAACTTTTGACATCCATTTGATAGAATTTAAAATTTTTAAAGTATGCAAAAGTAAGCAACATCCTAATGGAATCAAGTCTAGCCACATGAGCAAAAATTTCATAAAAATCGATGCATTTTTCTTGATTGTAACCTTGGGCTACCAATCAAGTTTTGTTCCTAAGAACTACTCTATTTTCATCCATTTTGTTTTCAAAAACTCATTTTGTATCGATAATAGAGTATTCCTTAGGTCTTGTGACTAAAGTCCAAACCTTATTTTTTAAAAATTGATTAAACTCTTCTTGCATTGCCAATGTCCAAAACTCATCATTTTTGAATTTCTCAAAATGTTTTGATTCAGTTTGAGAAAGAAATGCTAAATTACCACAAATATTATGTAGAGAGGATCGAGTTTTGATACCTTGAGATGGATCACTAACGATAAGATCTTTTGAGTGACCATGAGCATACCTCCATTCTTTAAGCAAATCTGAATTTTTTGAATTTGAAGATCTAGCAACTTGTTGGACTTCAATTTGCTGAGGATTTGAAGTTTCCTCTTGATTTTATTCTTTCTTTTCTTTGATGCAGATATCTTCAATACTTTTTTCTATGTCAATTAATTTATCTTCACAAAAATTATTTAAAGAACCAATGTTAGTTTCATAAAAAATAACATGTATAGATTCTTCAACAACTAGTGTTCTTTTGTTAAAAACTCTATACGCTTTGCTAGATATAGAATATCCTAAGAAAATACTTTCATCAGATTTTGCATCGAACTTGTCAAAAATTCTTTGTTGTTGTTTAAAACAAAACATTTGCACCAAAATGCACGAAAATAACTGATGTTAGATTTTCTTTCATTCCATAGCTCATATGGAGTTTTCTTGAGTGAAACTCGTATCATAGTTCTGTTAATGATAAAATAAGCAGTATTGATAGTCTCAACCTACAAGTATTATGGTATGTTGTTTTCACAGAGTATGGTTCTAGCTATTTTTTTCAATGTTCTATTCTTTCTCTCAACAACTCCATTTTGTTGAGGAGTTCTAAGAGCAGAGAAGTTATGGTTAATCCCATTTTATCACAAAATTTTTAAAAATTTTTATTTTTAAATTCTCTACCATGATCACTTCAGATACTTGTAATTTGAAAATCTTTTTCATTTTGAACTCTTCGAGACAGTTTTACAAAGGAGGTAAAGGTTTCATCCTTATGAGTTAGGAAAAACACCCAAGTGTATCTAGAGAAATCATCAACAATAACAAAGACATATCTCTTGCATCCAAGGTTTAAAATTCCTGTTGGACCAAATAAGTTCATGTGCAATAGTTATAATGGCCTAAAAGTTGAAATCTCATTTTTGGAATGAAAAGAACTTTTAACTTGTTTACCTTGTTGACATACATCACGCACTTTGTCTTTTTTAAATTTAATTTGGGATAAACTAATCACCAATTTCTTTTTTAAAAATTTAGAAATCAAGTTCATGTGTACATGTTCAAGCTTTCTATACCACAACCAACTATTATCACTCAAGGCGACTAAGCACTTGGTGTCATTTTTAGAAAAATTATTTAGAGTAAATGTGTAAATATTTTTACGCCTATGACCTTCAAAAATAACTTTGTTATTGGTTGAATCTTTAATAACACACTTAGCATGATCAAAGACAACCATGTGTCCTTTGTCACAAAGTTAGCTTATGCTAAGAAAGTTATGTTTCAAACCATTAATAAGCAAAATACTTTCAATAGAAGGGAAAGAAATTTTACCGATATACCCAATTCCTATGATTTTCTCTTTGCTATTGTTTCCAAAAATCACAAATCTACTATCTTTTGGTTTGAGTGATGGAAACATCGATTGGTCGCCTATCATGTGTCTTGAATACGCGCTATCAAAATACCACATCCCCTTCTTGAATGAGGATTTGAGACACACCTGCAAGGAGAATCAAGTTTTGATTTTTGGTACCTAAATTTTCTTGGGTCCCTTGGTGTTTGTTTCTTGAGGATGTATTCCTTTGGGAACCCAAACCTTCTTAATAGAAATATTTGAAAGTTTTTTATGTGGAGAATGTGTAACACTGTGTCCTTATTCATAGCAATAAAAACATGTAGCATTTTAATGATTTGAAGATGTTTTGACAAAAATATTGCTTAAGAACTTTTGTTTCTTCTTTGGTTTATACCCAATTCTAGCTTTGTTAAAAATGCATTTTTGCATGCCAAGAAGTTTGTCTAAGTTGTTCTTTCCTTGAGTGAACTTATAAACAGTTTTGGTAAGGTCTTCAACCTTTTTACTCAAAATTTTGTTTTCATCTTTCAAAATAGAAACTTGTTTTGGTAAAGAAAGTTTTTCACTTTTCAAACTTTCAATTTCACTTAAGGAGGAAAGAACCAACTTCTTTAAAATAGAGTTCTTAGCACTCATTTTTCTCAATTCATCATGCAAGCTTCAAATGCATTTTATAGCTCATCTAAAGAGAAAGAATTATGGGTTACCTCGTCATTTTCTCTAGCCATGGGACATAGATTTGCAACTTTGTTTTTTTTCTTTTCATCTTCGGAGCTGCTGTTTTCACTTTCGCCTCATGCGGCTATCATAGCCTTCTTGAATTGCTTCTTGAGCAAAAGATATTCAGTTTTGACATGTCGAAGCTTCTTGCACTCGTAGCAAATGATTTTCTCTTTCTTGTTGTCATTTTTGAATTTGCTATAGTCGCTTTTGAATTTGGTAAGCTCACCTTGTTGTGCTGTCTTGAAGAACTTTCTTCCTCTTTGTTTCTTATTTATAAGAAACCGTTTGAACTTTTTTATGATGAGGGCCATGTCTTCATTTTTATCACTTGAGGAATCTTTATCGGATTCTTCGTCATGAGTTGAGGATTTGAAGGCGATGTCTTTTTTTTTTTGTTGTCATCCTCGCCATCCGTCTTGATATTCATCTCATGAGTTATAAGAGTTCCAAGAAGTTCTTCTAGGCTGAGGGTGTTGAAGTCTTTAGCTTCTTGGATAGCTGTGATCTTAGCTTCCTAATTCTTAGGCATGCACTTAAAAATTTTTCTCACCATTTCTGCATTTGTATAAATTTTGCCAAGAGATTTTAGTCTATTAATAATATCAGTAAAGCGTGTAAACATATTAGATATGGTTTCATCATACTTCATTTTGAATAACTCATAGTTATGCATAAGCATGCTTATTTTGGACTCATTCACTTGGTTAGTACTCTCATGGGTAATTTTAAGTATATCCCTTTTTTTTTCGGTCACACGTAAAAATTCTATTGAACTCATTTGGATCAAGTGAGCAATATAAGAGATTTATAGCCTTAGTATTTTTTTGAATCTCTCTAATGTCATTTTTAGTCCATTTAGCTTCTGGTTTTGGGACAGAAGCTCCTTCAATGATTTTGGTGGGTCTTTTGGGTCCATTAATGATAACCCGCCAAAGGTCATAGTCTATGGCTTGAATGTA
>JAULJZ010120909.1:0-11216 GCA_032270985.1 Heliamphora pulchella
AAAATCTAGTTAATTTCATGTGAAATGTGAAGAACTTGATAGGTGTGTTTAAGTTGAGTTGGGTTTTATGAAATGGGGGTTTTTGAGAAGTGATTAACCATGGTATTTAAAGATTTGTGGTATAAAAAGGGGTTTATGAGACGTCTAATTCAAAGATTTGGGATTAAAAATGGAATTTTGAAGTATTATTGTGAAGAGAATGTATATTGGGGCTTGAAACTCAAAATAGGGGCAAAGCAGGGGTTTTCTCGGGCACCAGCGCGCTTGAGCGCTCAACTTGCAGAGAGTTGGGCGCTTGAGTGCCCGACATCGTCTCAAGCGGACTGCCTGCATAGGACCAACTTTGTTCGATCATATCTCCCTCATCCAGACTCCGAATTGGGTCGTTCTAGTACTAAATAGAAGCCTCGGAGTCCTCTTTCCAACAAGACTACTCTCACAAAAAAATTTATTTTATAGAATACGTTATGATTAAAATAGTGAGGGTATGTCAAAATTTCTTAACCATTTTTCACCCATTTTTTGTCCGAATGTTTTGGAAAAACATATTTTCATTAATATTTGCCCTTTTTTTACTAAATTTCTTGTCCCTTGAGCTCGTGGCACATCTATGGATATATCTAGATTGAGTTGGGATGCATGTATTGGACCTATTGATTGAGTTTTCTTTACATTAATTGTGAGTTTCAAATTGATATATGTATATGTATACATGATGGGTGTATTCCTTTAAAATTGATGTGATACTCTGATATCAACCTTGTGTTATGGATATGTGGTAACATTGTGATCTATGAGAAATTGGTAATACTGTGATTTATGAGAAACTGTGTAACGGAAGTTACGAAATGAGACATTGTATAATGAAAGTTGGGAAATGAGAAATTGAATACTGAAAGTTGCGATGGTAACTTTGGGTTGAGAATCATAATGATATAGTATGGTCATGAGTGGGAGAGGAACCATTTGTGGGTTGAACTCCCTAGTTATGAAAATGAATCTAATTAACCTAAAATGAATCGTACGGATTGATGTGGAATAAGTTGGGCTAGCGGCTCCACGGTGAAAGATCGGAAACTTGCGTAAAATGGGGACCACATGCCCACGAGTTAGTCCCCAAAATATGGTATTGTGTTGTGGTGAGTTATAGAGCTATCTATTACCCAATAGCTTCACGTAGCCTATTGGGAATAATAGGGAGGGGTTTCTATAAGCTGCACCCGACATCGGTTCATTAAAAATGATATAATTTTGTGAAAATCGAAAATAAAAATGAAGGATTGATGAATGGTAAAGAAACGGATAAATGGAGATAAGTCTGGGTATATGTGAGTGTGTGTATGTTAAAGGAAAAACTTAGTGAAAATGTGCATTTTTCTTTGGTTACACCCATCACACCTCACAAGTCATGCATTATATATGAGTTAATCTTTATCCTACGAGTTTCGGCTCATGTATATATGTTAAACACATTTCTGGTTTCGAAGAACTCGGTTATGCTAAAGCTATGGATGCTTTTGGAAAGAACAAAGAATGGGAGCCATGATTTTTTTGTTTTTTCATTTTTGTTGTATATAAGATAATGGAAATGATGTAATGAAAGTGACAATTAATGTTGAATGTATGTAATTTCAAACTCTTGTGATAGACCTAGGAATGTAATCTTGGATTTGATTATTTTGGAAAAACGTTTACATGTGATACACAATGTTTTTCCCTATATCTTGGAGTAGTATCTATGGATAAGATTTATTCATAGCATGTTTGGGGCTTAGCTCACGGACCCGGGTTTGGGTCGTGACAGCCTCGGCAGAACGGGCAATGTTTGGGTCAAATGGAATGGGGACTCCTCAAACTCTGATGCCGGTCAGCATGGTGAAGTCGAGCGGCGTCAACGTGGCCTCAAAAGTAGTGAAGTGGAAGGTGTTTGTGGTATCCCACCACCTCTCTGCCAGAGCAATCAACCAGACCCGGTCATTGCTGGTCCTACCTAGTAGAGGTATGAGCTAAGCAAATTTGGAGACGTCAATGAAGGCCCAGCTAGGAGCGAGAAGAGCGTCCTACCACTCTAGTACGTCACCGAAAGTAGAACCGCCAAACCCTCGGACATACTAACTAATTTGAAAATAAGAAAACGATCAGAATATATAATAAGAGCAGTCAAATCAAATGGAATGGAGAGAATATGAAAGGAAAAGGAAAGTAATAAGAAAGCCCTAGGTTCGTGTTTGTGTGACGATCTTTCGGTTCTTTCGAGCCCTAGAAGACTAGGCACTTTAAGCCCTAGTGAGCCAGGTAAATCTTTCAAACCCTAGGTTCGTGTGTGTGTGACGATCCTTTGGTTCTTTCAAGCTCTAAAAGACCAGGCACCCTAAGTCCTGGTGAGCTAGGCAAATCTTTCAAACCCTAGGTTCGTGTGTGTGTGTAACGACCCTTTGGTTCTTTCAAGCCCTAGAAGACTAGGCACTCTAAGCACTGGTGAGCCAGGCAAATCTTTCAATCCCTAGGTGTGTGTGTGTGTGTGTGTGTGTGTGATTATCCTTCGATTCTTCCAAGCCCTAGAAGACTAGGCACCCAAGCTCTGGTGTGCCAGGTAACCCCAACTCTAGGTTCGTGTGTGTGTGACAATCCTTCGGTTCTTTTAAACCCTAGAAGACTAGGCACCCTAAGCTCTGGTGAGCCAGGAAAATTTTTTAAACCCTAGGTTTGTGCGTGTGTGATGATCCTTCGATTCTTTCAAGCCCTAGAAGACTAGGCACCCTAGGTTCTGGTGCACTAAGCAAGCCCAACCCTAGGTTCGTGTGTGTGTGACGATCCTTTGGTTCTTTCAAGCCCTTGAAGACTAGGCACCCTAAGCTCTAGTGCGCTAGGCAAACCCAACTCTAGGTTCGTGTGCGAGTGACGTTCCTTAAGTTTTCTCTAAAACCCTAATGAACTAGGCACCGTAAGCCCTGGTGAGTTAAGAAAATCTTTCGAACCCTAGGTTCATGTGTGTGTGACGATCCTTCAGTTCTTTCAAAGACTAAGCCTTGGTGCGCAAGGCGAATCTTTATCCTAAACCTTAGATTTTATGATTTCCAAAATAATAAATAAAATAAAATAAAAAAATAAAAATAAAAATAAAAATAAAAAATAAAAATAAAAACCACCCCCTTAGATATTATGATTTTCTAAAAAATAATAAAAATAAAAATGAAAACCATCCCTTTAGATTTTATGTTTTCCTAAAAAAAACCACCCCATGTTTGCATCAAAACCCTAATCCTAGTGTTCCGACGTTTTGCCCTGAATCTCCAATTGCATAGGCACCTATTTAGTTTTTAGTCCGATGTCCAGGTTTGTACTTTTAATATTATTTCATATGGTTACGTGTTTTAAATGCCCAGTTGGTTAATAGATTTCAATATCATACATTTAACTAGGGCAATTTTGGGATGGTTCAAGTTCCTCAATCATATATATCACATCGCAAAGTAATAAGGGATCCTAAACGTGCATCTATGTTCAAAACAATAAATGTAAAGCATTCTTTGATACTGAAGAAAGAGACATGAGAAATTACCGTAGGACGTTGGGATGAAAGATATTGCTCGGACTTGCAAAGAAGGAAGTCGTTAGCAACTACAGCAACTAGAGGCTCGTACCGCCTCATCCCGCTCAAACCTAGACGGTGGGGTGCTGGGGTATAAGTGAGTGGATCAAAGGGTGTAGGAATACCCTCACCGACGTGTGGATCCAAGAAACTCGCTACCTTAGCCTCATCCGTAGCCGCCTGATCTGCAGCTGCCTGCTTTGTTGCTGCTTGTGCCTCATCGGCTGCTCGTGCCTCGTCTTTAGCAGCCTGACGAAGAGCTCACTCCGCCCCAAGAGCTAAGGCATCCATCGCACCCAATGCAGTAGAGAGCTGAGTGAAGGAGACTCCATTAGTGGGAATACTGGAGACCATGCCCCCAAGGGAGCCCATGGAAGAGCTCTTACTCGCAGAAGGTACCCGCAGTGCTCTGAAGATGTTATCCATGTGTCCGTGTCCTGCTATTAAATAAGTGGTGGCTGAAAGCTAAGAAAAAGCTCAAAAGCAAGGGAGAACTAGGGAAACTCGAGAGAGAGAGTTTGAAAGAGCAAGAGAGAGGAGGGAGAAAGTGAGGGAAGACCTACGCATCCTCGGAGTCTTGATGGCCCTATGAGTTGGTGGTCGCCACCTTGGAAGGTGGCGACTGCGAGGTTGTTGAATCGCCATGTGGCGATCGCAAACTTAGTTTGAAAAGATTACGGTGACTGCAAACTTCGCAATGGTCATGTCACACACCTCGTATGTTGTGCCTGGCGACTATCAATTTCCAAGTTGGCGGGTATCTGTTTTCAGGGTCATCATTACATTTTGGGTTTTTGATGGTTCTTTAGCGCTTGTTTGGGGCCTGTTTTGTGTGTTTGTTTCCCCGTAAAAATAATTTTAAGTCTTCTTGATTTTTAATTATTTTTATCTCGTTTTTGTGAGTTGTTTATTTTTATTTTGTTTTATGTGGTGTTTTCTCTGATAAAAATAGCTTTAAGTCTTTACTCGACTTTTAATTATTTTTTATCCCATGTTCGTCTCGAGTTTTTAGGTCTTGATTCGACCTATTAATTCGCAGTATTTTCTTCGATAAAATAGTTTTAAATCTTGACTCAATTTTTAATTATTTTTTGTCCCGTGCTCATCCCGAGTTTATAGGTCTTAACTTGACCTATTAAATCGTTGTGTTTTCATCGATAAAAATAGTTTTAAGTCTTGACTCAACTTTTAATTATTTTTTGTCTTGTGCTCATCCCGAGTTTATAGGTCTTGACTTGACCTATTAAATCGTTGTGTTTTCTTTGATAAAAATAGTTTTAAGTCTTGACTTGACTTTTAATTATTTTTGTCCCATGGTCGTCCCTAGTTTTTCGGTCTTGGCTCAACCTATTAATTCGCAGTGTTTTCTCCGATAAAAATAGATTAAGTCTTCACTCGACTTTTAACTATTTTTGTTCCGTGCTCGTCCCAAATTTCTAGGTCTTGACGTGACCTATTGATATGTGGTTTACTCTCTGTTGAGAATAATTTTAAGTCTTGACTCGACTTTTAATTATGCTTAACCCGTTATCATTTCAAATTTTTAACTTTTGACTCGACCTAGTTTATTCGTTGTTGCTTTTTCGGTTAAGATAATTTCTAGGATCTTGACTCGATCTTTGACTTATTTGATTGATTGTGTCCCCTTTAGATTTTGACTCGATCTTTAGGGTATTGTTTGACCATACTAGTATCTGCATCATGTTTTGCATCTTGCATCTATGCATTTGCCCTAGGAACTACGTTTTGGTCTGATCCCTAATAAAGAGGTACGTAGGTAGCTCGATGGGAATTTGAGTACGATCAACATCATATGCATGCTTGTGCATTTGTGGCCTAAGATTGGCGGCTCGATCAAATGAATGTTGTCTCGGGGTCTTTGACATAACTCGCATCACGCATTGCTGCGCAAATTGTGTCAAAAGGGGGCAACTGTAGACACCCCATTTTAACCTCGCCTAATCTTAGGCTAGTCTGGGTGTTTTTGATGATAAAATCAAGTGGAATTATGCTTCAGAATGATCCTCAGGAAATGATCTAAGCACAGTACCAAAGCCAAATGATCAAAACCTTCAAATTAATGAACCTACATTGTCCAAACCTTCAACTGCCAACTTAGAAACTTGGGATCGCCAACTTTGATGTCTGCGACCGTGACAAGAACCTCTTGAAAATCTTAGCCAACGTAACGGCCACCATATAAAGAGGCATAAATGTAGTGGCTCCTATAAAAAGGACACAGCCGTCACTGTGGGTTTAACAGAACACATAACCGTGACATAGGAAATTTACAACTGGTATGTTCCAGAACCTCAGTAAGTTTTTGATGTGTTCAGTGTACTTGTGAGCATCAAAATAGGATGTAAACAACTGTAAATATACAAAACGAAGGGCTATAAATATATTGCTAATAATGAAAAACTTAGAGGAAATGAATATTTATATTCAAATGAATTATAAACAAACAACAACAATAATGAAAACCTTATCCACGACACCCTCGGGGAAAAAGATAAGGGTTTAAGAAGAGTTATGATATCCTAAGGTTACCTCGTGTGAATATCCACATCGAATGGCCCATCAGTGGTGAGAATATGATACATCTGATCCAATATACGTGGTCTAAGAACTCCTTTGAGGCAAGCAAGAACACAAACGAGGCTCAAGGAGTATAGGATTGTTGGGAAAATATCGAACGAGTGAGTATTTTGACAAAGTTTTGGTATCCTAGTATGTTTTTATTTTTGTTTCTGCTTGGAATCGCCGCCTATTTATAGGAAAAATGGGCAACACAGACCCCTTCTAGAATGTTGCTACCTATCCAAAAATGTGCAATAGTGACGGCCACTATCTTTTTGCTTTTGTATAGTGATGGCTGCTACCTTTATCGTGTTGAAAAGGATAGCCGTGACTTTCAAAAGTCGCGGCCTATATAAACAAGTGACGACCATGACAAAGAAAGTTACCACTTGGTTTAGGGTTTTCAAAAAGGTTACGATCATGAGAGCAAGGGCACGGCCTGTTGTAGAGTTTTCAAAAAGGTGGGGGCCGTGAGGATTGGAATGTCATGGCCTGAAGGGTATTTTAGGGTTTTTGGGTTTTAAGCCATATTCGTGATTTTGACAGAGTTTTGGTATCCTGGTATGTTTATTTTTTGTTTCTGCTTGGAATCGCCGCCTATTTATAGGAAAAACGGGCAACACGGGCCCCTTCTAGAATGCGACTACCTATCCAAAAAGGGGTAATAGTGACGACCGCTATCTTTTTGCTTTTGTACAATGACGACTGCTACCTTTATTGTGATGAAAAGAATAGTCGCGACCTTCAAAAGTCGCAGCCTATATAAACAAGTGACGACCTTGACAAAGAAAGTCAAAGCTTGGTTTAGGATTTTCAAAAAGGTTACGGTCGTGAGAGTAAGGACACGGCCTGTTCTAGAGTTTTTGAAAAGGTGGGGGCCGTGAGGATTGGAATGTCACGGCCTGAAGGGTATTTTAGGGTTTTGGGGTTTTAAGTCATATTCGTGATTTTTCTTGCTTGGGGGTATCTTTGAGAATGATTCTCAATTTTTTTCTCATTGGCGCACATTTGGGACGGGTGCCTAAGATTTGATTTGGTCAGATTGGGGTGTCTATAGTTGCCCCTATTTGAAAGAGCTTGCAACAACTCGTGGTGCAAGTAAATATCAAAACTCTAGAGATAAACCGATTGAACAAGCTGCCAATCTTAGGCACAAACAAAACATACAAAAAAGCATGGTTGAACCCAAATTTCTATCAAGCTTCCTACATACCCCCATTGTAAGGGATCAGACCGGTCGTAGTTTGTGGGGCAATGCATATAATGCAAACAGGTTAATTATGATGCATGGTAGATGCAAAACATGGTGCAGGTACAAGGTTTGATGCAAAACATAAGAACTTCAAAAGGTCGAGTTATGACCTAAAGGAGTAATCAACAATCTAAAACTTTAAGAACTCCACTAGAGGTGCCTGGGAAGCAGGGCTTAGGGTGCCTAGAACACTAGGGCTTAGCAAACCTAAGAATTGTCTCATGAATTTAGGACCTAAACAATGCTTCGCATATGACTAGGGTTTGAAAGAGAGAATTGCCTAGTCCTCTAGGACTTGGAAAAAAAAACTAAGGATCGTCTCACGAACTTAGGACCTAGATAATGCTTTGCATATGACTAGAGTTTGAAAGAGGGATGCCTAGTCATCTAGAGCTTTGGGTTGCCTAGATCACTACGGCTTAACAAACCTAAGAATCGTCTCATGAATTTTAGGATCTAGACAATGTTAGGGTTGGTATACTGAAATTCATATTTTTAGTATTTAATTTTATTTTAATAAAATTAATTTTTTATTTTATGAGAATCTTTTATCAGGAATATATGTATATCATTTCTTTAATATTATACATGGATGTTTGATATTCTGTATAGTATTTAATCTGGTGTGTAGAGGACGGTCTGCACACAGAAGATCAAATTTTAGGTTCTTGCAGAATATAAGTTTTATATACACATCTTAGATGAAAATGAACATACCATCGGTACGACTGTAGCACAGAGTTTTAGTATACCTATCTTGGTTACGGGAAACATATAATAGCGTCGTCTATTGTTCTGACTCTCTGTGCTAGTACACTTTGTGTATATTAAACTGGATATTTGGAGTAATTAATTTTATACTAACTATATAAATTAATTCACATCCCAAGATTATTATGAATAGTGCTTATTCTCTTAATCCTAAAATAATTATTGATTTGCGTATATTTAATATTCGTTGTTTTGATTCATTAGAGAGTGCGATCTTATATGGGTCTATATTCCTGGTGAGTTGGATAGCAGTATTATTTGTATGGAGAATATTAATTATTGACAGAATTCACGTCCCGAAAATTGGGATTGACGATACCTCCTTAAAGAAGCTTATAAGTTTTGACCAGGGCAAACCCTGCAGGTGGATTTGATTATCTGGCGGTCAAATAAGTTAAGCGAAAGAGTTTAAGAAATATTAAAATGCTGATTAAATTAAATTATTAGTAATTAAATTTAATTGGTGGGTATCAAGAATCTTAACGTGGGGGAAATGGTAAGCATTTAATAACAGGAGCTCAATGCAAGATGGTCTTAAGATTATGGGTCAGAGTTCAATTATAGTTCTTTAGTGGTGTGAACTGTAACTTAGTATTTTATGAAAATTGCAAAAATCGCTGCTAATTTTTCATAATTGTAGATACCGCTATGAGGTTTGCTTAATTGCGAAAACTATTGATACGTGTCTATAGTCAACTGGTAGTCGTATTTATAATTCCTCCCTAAGTTCCTGCTATAACCCTATAAATATGCGGGTCGAACCAGTTTCATAACTTGTCTTCTAATTCTAAAGTTGACCAGGTTCTGCAGGTACGAGTTCTCCATAGTCCGTAGCCTACACTATATTCAAAAATCGTATAAGAGAATACAGTAGAAGATCTGACAGAGCTTCAACTTGGATTCAAATCATAGTTGAAGATTTAATCGGTAAAAAGGTATTCTTCTAGACTAACTTCGAATGCACGGGTTTTATTTTGATCGTTCATCAACAAAAATTTTATCTGGAGCGTATTTTGGCATTTTCTCATCCAGTTATTTTTTTTAGATAATCGTTTTCAAAAATAAAGATCTTAGCAGTCTTGCCTCTAACAATTGGTATCAGAGCCGTTTTTTTTTTAATTTTCAGTTATCAGGGTCGGGTAGTTTTAGAACTATTGCTAATTTTGTTTTACAGGCGTTCTAATCTCGGTTTTATAATAATTATTAATTCATATTTGATTGAATAGTATGAATAATGATTATATTTTCTAATCACGGGGGTTGACCGTGATAGATCGAATGTGAACCTTCGAGATATAGGATCAATATAATAGCTAGTTTCTATTTTTAAAATATCTATTTAGATTATTTAAAAACATATTGAACATATTCAAAAACACGAAGAATGGAGGCGGCACCGACGGTAGTTTAGGCTTTTACGGGCCATAGATCGCGGTAAGTTTTTAATAGTTTTAAATAATTTTTTTCGGTGAGTTTTTTTGGAGTATTTATGAATAAAAAAGAGCATAAAAAATATGTCAAAAACATTAAGAAAAAATCACCAAAACAACCCGGTTTCGGCAGCTTTGCCTGTGGCGATTTTTATGATTTTTGGTTCCATTTTTGGGACTTTTTTTTGGGTAATTTTTTAAACATAAAATAGCAGCAAAATATGCCTCAAAATACTGTCAAAATAAAAAAATTTGAGCCAAAATCACAACCCAAACAAGCGGCAAACAGTCCGACAGCAACAGTGGCTTCCAAGCAAATTTTTGACAGTTTTTCGGGCAGTTTTCTACCAGATTTCTTAACAAAAAAATTTTACTTTTCAAGAGCTTTCTAACAATATAAAGTACGTCAAAAACATAGTTCGGGAAGAGGTCGAAAAAGCCTCGGGAAATTGGTCGTTCCAGACGGCAGCGCACAGGAGTAGCGATAGTCTGTTCCAGGAGATTTTCTGGCTTTTCTTTGAGCTGTGTTTTAGCATATTTTTCATTAAAAAATAGTACTTTTTGGGATCTTTCTTTTGGTATAAAGTACGTTGAAAACGGAGTTCGGAAAGAGGTCGAAAAAGTCTCAAGAAGTTGGCTGCACAGTCCAATTGTGCCCAGCAGCGTTTTTTGTGATTCGGGCAGTTTTTTTCACAATTTTTCGGGTAATTTTTCAGCAGATTTTTTTATAGAAAAATTTCATATTTCGAGAGCTTTTCAACTGTATAAAGCTCGTCAAAAACAGAGTTCAAATGAGGCGGTAAGAGCCACCTGAAGGTGGCGGCTAGGTGGCACCGACAGTTTCTCTCTCATAGGGATGCTTTGTGTTGATTTTCTAATAGATACGAGACTGATTTGATATATATTGATATATTACATAATATTAGAAAATTCTGATGTAATCAGGACATAGGAATCAAAGATAAAAAATGATTATTTTAGATTATCCTCTTTGGGAGACTGAAATGATTCAGCGTTTCACTTGGATCATAAAATCGAGATATATACGTATTATGTTTATATATATATGAACTGTGTGGATGATTGCATATTTATTTTATTTATCCTGCGTGGATGACTACTCAAGGTATACATACATTTACTTGATGCACCGTAAGTTTAAATGTTTTGAGAAATTCAAAGAATTCAAGGCAGAAGCGGAGAAGCGTCTGGGTAAAAGTATCAAATCACTATGATCCGACCGTGGTGCAGAATACCTCTTTGGAGAGTTTAAAGACTACTTTTCATCAGTGGACATTACATTCCAGTTGACTGCACCTAGCACTCTGTAGCAGAATGGTGTAGCAGAAAGAAGAATACGACTCTTGTGGAGATGGTAAGGTCAATGATGAGTTATTCAGGTTTACCTGATTCATTTTGGGGACTCGCTATAGAGACAACGGCTTATATTCAGAACTTGGTCACTTCTAAGTCAGTATCTTCTACACCCACAGAATTGTGGACCGGGTGTAAATCTAGTCTGAAACACATTCAGATTTGGGGGTGTCCAGCACATGTGCTGAAAGGGAACGCGGGTAAGTTGGAACCGAGG
>JAULJZ010120920.1:0-11216 GCA_032270985.1 Heliamphora pulchella
GAAAAATAATAATTTATTTCGATTAAATATTTTTCTATTTAATTAATTTAAAATTCAGAATTAATTCTCACGTTTTTTTAAGATATTCGATTTCATGAAAAATCATCTTAAACGTGATATTTTGTAACAAATAAAATATCTAAAAAAATTTCATTTAATTAAAAATTTTAATTAAAAAAACTTATTTTTACTTTTCATTACAAAATATCTTAATTAAAATTGAATTTCTGAATTAATTGAATTAACAGGAGAAAATAAAATAGATATGCATCTACGTAGTTCATATATATATATATACACGATATGTATATATCTCAATTTTATTATCAAACTGAAATACTGAAGCGTTTCAATCTCCTGTAGAGAATAAACTGTAATAATCTCTGTTCATCTCTCATTCTTGTATTCTAATTACATCAGGATTTTCTGATACTGTGTGATAGACAAGTATAGCATATATCAGCCTTCAATCAAATCAGAAAGCGACCAAAATAGCGCGGGAATAACAGAACCACCACCAGCCATCACTGCGCCGCCCAATGCCGCTAAATTCAGGCAGCTTTTGCAGTCACTTCCGAGCTCCGTTTTCGACGCCATTTTTTCTAAAACGTAGGTAACAAAATATACTATTTTTCTGTCAAAAAATGGGTTGAAAGTTGCCCGGAAAATAGGCTTCAATGGCCGTCGAAAAAAAAATGCTGCTGCCCTTTTGGGCTTTTTTGGTGGTTCTTTGGCACCCATTTTTTTCAAAAAAAGTAGCTCAAATATTCAGTAATCCGTTGTTTCGAAGAATGCTTCAAAAACAGTACGAAAAAGCTCTAAAAAACAACCTGAAAGCTACCATTGCCGCCGCAACTTTGTTTTTCTTCCACTGTTTTGCACTTTTTTCCCCCACTTTTTGGACTATTTTTTAAATGGAATTTTGCTGCTTTTTTACGCCAAAAAATCTTTTCAAAACCAATCTCAAAAACATAAAATAAATAAAAAAAAACAATCGAAAAAAAGCCCAAAATTGCCGTCGGCAAGGATGTTTTATGCAGTATTTTTTCTATTTTCGGGACATGTTTTAATACTGTTTTTAAGTATAAAAGTGTAGAAAAAGCTGCTGAAAAATAAGTCAAAAAACCTTGGAAAAACCACCGCAATCCATGGCCCGTAACTCCTAAAACCACCGTCGGTGCCGCTGCTTGTTTTTCGTGCTCTTCGTTTATTCAACTGGTTCTTAAATAATCTAAATAGATATTTAAAAATAAATAACTACCTATTACATTAATCTTATGTTCCGAAAGCTCGCATTCGATCTATCAAAGTCAACCCTCGTGATTAAAAAATAAATAAATAATTATCATCCAGGCATTCAATTAAACATGAAATAAATATCGATCATAAAATCGGGATTGGAACGCCTACGGAACCAAGTTCGCGCCGTTCTAAAAACTACCAGACCCCAATAACCGTAAACAAAAAATAAAACGACTCAGAAATTAATTGTTGGAGGCAAAACTGTCAAGATCAATATTTTTACAAACGATTTTTGGTAAAAATTAATTGGACGGGAAAACGCCGAAACGAGCTCAAGATAAAACTTTTGATGTCGAACGATCAAAATTAAAACCCGTGCAAGCACAGTTAATTTAGAAGAATACATTTTTACCAGTCGAATCTTCAACTACGATTTGATTGCAAGTGGAAGCTCCCGTCAAATTTTCTACTATATTTCCTTATGCGATTGTTGAATGTCGTGTGGGTTACAATCTATCAAGAACTCGTCCCGACAGAATCTGGACAGCTTTAGTCTTGAAGACAAGTTATGAAACTGGTTCAGCCTACCCGCAAATTTATAGGGCTACAGCAGGGACCTTTGGAGTAATTATGAGTAACACTTCCAGTGCAACACAGACACCCATCATTGATTTTCTCAATTAAGCAAACCTCATAACGGTATCTACAATTATGGAAAACTAATAGCAATTTTTGCAATATTCACAAAACACTAAATTACAGTTTACACCACTAAAGAGCAATAATTGCACTCTGACCCATATTCTCAGGACCTTCTTGCATTGAGCTCCTGTTATTAAATGCTTATCATTTCTCTCTACGTTAAGATTCTCGATACCCACCAACTAAATTTAATTGCTGATGATTTAATTTAATCAGCATCTTGAAATTCCTTAAGCTTTTTCGCTTAACTTATTTGACCGCCGAATAATCAAATCCATTGTAAGGTTTGACCTAGTCAAAACTTATAAATTTCTTTAAGAGGGTATCATCAATCCCTATCTTTTGGGATGTGAATTCCGTTAATATTTAATAATCACCGTATAAATAATACCGCTATCCAACTCACCGCGAATATAGACCCATATAAAATCGCATCTTCTAATGAATCTAAATAACGAATATTAAATATACGTAAATCAATAATTATTTCAGGATTAAAAGTATAAGCACAATTCATAATAATTTTGGAGTGTGAATTAATTTATATAGTCAGTATAAAATTAATTACCCAAATGTGTGTCGTTCAATACACACAAAGTGTACTAGCACAAAGAGTTGGAATAATAGACGATACTATTATCTGTTCTCTGTAACCAAGACAGGCCTCCTAAAAACTTGTACTATAGTCGTACCGATGGTATGTCCATTTTCATCTAAACTGTGAATATAAAACTTATATTCTACAAGAACCTAAAATCTGGTCTTCTATATGCAAGTCGTACTCTACACACCAGATTAAATACTATACAAAATAAAAAACATCCATGCATAATATTAAAGAAATGATATACATACATTGCTCATAAAGATTCTTATAAAATGACAAAATTAATTTTATTAAAATAAAATTAAATACTAAAAACATAGTTTTCAGTATACCAACACTAACACATTCATACCTCTGAAATTTCGACTTGATAAATCATTTATCTCACTATTCACTTGTTTCATACTGGGTTGGTTTAACTTGATGATCTTTTGAGTTATGATTGTTGGGATTTATTTTTAGTTTTCTAGTTGTCTAGTTTCAAAATCATTTTTAAAAAATTTTGTTTTTAATGCTTGTTCAAAATTGCTCCTTTAAAACCTTCAATGCTGCTTTTCTTGGTTTTGTTCTGCCAATGCCCCGTTCGAGCGGCCTCTATGTGCACTCGAGCGGCCTCTAGTGTTATATACCTCTGGATGTTCGTCGCTCGAGCGGCCCTATTGTGCGCTTAAACGACACTTGCTCAATTTAGCCACTGCCATCTCACCGCTCGAGCGGCTATACTGGCGCTCGAGCGAGCCTAAGGTTTCTCTCTTGCCCTTACTCGCTCGAGCGACCTCATCTGCGCTCAAGCGACCAATATCTAGTGACCTTTTAAGTTCCCACCACTTAAGCAGACCCTTTCGCGCTCAAACGGACTGTCGTGATCCAGTTTTTTAAAAAAAACTAGGCACCGCAAGATTTTAGTCTCATCTTTTCAAATCTCTCTCACATATCACTCGGTACCTCACTTCCATAGCATACTTTTGGGTCAATTCTTCTCAGTTAGGACTCGATTTCATCCTCCTACACCAAGGGTAAAATTTAATGCCATTGATTTTGGTTCGCCTTCAGCGTTTTTATGAGTCTAGGGTTTCATTTGGGGTTTTTGTGCTACTTCTTGTGTTTAGTATGTGTCCTGGGCATTATTTTTGATTTCGAGCATCTCAATACTTCTTCTCATTCTCTATTGCGTGCTTGAACACCGAACTTAGGGTTTTGATTCACGATTGATTCATGCTTGAGTGAAATAGGTTCGGACCTAGAGTTAGCTATCTTTGTTCTTGGTTGTGTGCATTGATTATGTTGGCTAGGTTTGTTTCCTTCATTGGCTATCATTTGCTTGCATTGAGCATCATAAGGGTTTGCTATGTTTGATTCATGGTTGTACAATGTTTTAGTTATCATTGGATGCGTATTGAGTCACATTTTTGAATTCTTTGCGATCGGACCATTGCAAACTCTCTAAGATTTTTGTGCTTGGTTGTGCACTGGTTCATGTTTGAGATCTCATTGCTCTATCATTTACCTTAGGATGGTTTTATCACCAGTTGAGTTTATAAAAATGATTGTACAGTTAAGACTCAAGTTTTGCTGTGGTTTTGAATAGATCATTGGAGTTCATCTTTTCCCTCTCATTGACCTACTCATTAAACTCTATCATATTGGGTTTGTTTAGTTTCTAGATGATAACTAGAATTATTGGATTATTTTTTCCTTGGTTTGAGTTCTTGCAGGACCTTGCCTCCTAGAACCAAAAACACAGCTGGTCGATCCTCAGTTTCATATGATTAGTTTTCGCTCTTTTGAAGGGTAAGAAAGGTACATTACCCTTTTCTCCTTTTAACCTCTAAAGTTAGAGAAAAATGTTATCATGTCAGACTTTGCCAACCTACAAATCCCTCAAATGTTCGAGACCTTCGGTTGGACCAAATACCTCCGAGTCGAGGGGGAGGAAATGGTAGAACTCGTTAGAGAGTTCTACTCGAATATGTATGACCTTGAGACTTGATTGTATCAGTTCAAGACATTTACCCGCAGAATCACCATAACTATGGACCAATACACCCTGTCAGACTATATAGGTTATGACATTCCCTACGATGTCGACTATCCCCCTATCCCTGACCATCCTCGTTGGTCTTATACGAAGATTGCTACTACTCTATGTGGGAAGCCTAGGGACTGCGCAAGTGGGCATTTATATGAAAAAGAGTTGACCCCTACTATTTCCTTTTGAACATCATTGTCAGTGCAAATATAAATCTTAGAGGTCATCTGGCTGATATTAACCAAGAACGTAGGTATGAACTGTTTATGATTGGTCGGGGTAAGAAGATAAACATTGACAAAATTTTCCTTCAATCCATGCTCAAAGTTTCCCACAGCAACAAGACTGTAGCTCTACCTTATGGCATTTTCTTGTCCAATTTCCTTTGGTTCTTACCCAATTTCTAAGTACCACCTAATATTACCCTTGAGCAAATTTTCAAGTCGATCAGTAAGTGCACTTTCTCATAAAGTGCAGCTCACATATCTACTCGTGATGCCCCTGATGACTCCGAGCAAGAGGACAAAGATACAGATGACATTCCTAGTGCCTTCACTCCTCCTGTACCTGAGGGGGAGTCATCTCAGTCTTCTCCCACTGCCCGACTGTCATCTCTTGAAGCCAAGGTGGATGAGTTGCATACGACTATGCTCATTTGGTTTGATTAGTTAGAGGCTCTGCTCGGAGGACTTCCTGCAGGAGGTGATGGCACTTCTTAGAGTCTTTCTAGGTTCCACAAAGGCTGAGAAACACTTTTTGATGGATGGTATTTTTTCGGTTGGTATGGTAATTTTTTTTAGATGGTATGGTATACTTTCTGAGATACACTAATCTGTTTAGGTTTTGGAGGTACAATTCTTTTGGTTATGCTTGATTGTATGTATGGTTGCTAATGATTATTATTCATGGATGCATGCAGTTGAGTTTGTTTTGACATGTGGTTTAATATAGTCTTATATTTATGTTATAGTCTTTTATTTCTGTTTAATTGCCTGGTTAATCTTTTAGTTTTGGTTTGCTTGTTTGTTTTGTTTTTCTTTGAAGGATTGGAAGAACACGTTTTTTTGAAATTTCTTTGGGAAGGTTGTGTTTTGTGTAAATAGGTGTTGTGTTCACCTGAAATTGCCAAGGGAGAGATTGTAAATAAATTAATTTTATCATTAATTTTTTCTATTTTATGTTATGGTAATTCAAGGTAGTCATATGTCTTTATAACTATTATTTGGTTAGAATAAGTTTAATAAGAGTTTGAGTTGTTTAAGAGTCTTGATTAGGATAAGTTTTATTTAGATAAGAGTTATCTTTGTATTTATTCAAGTCTATTTTAGACTAGTTTGATCAAGTGTCTTAATCAAAGTCAGAGACCAAGGTACAATTGCACAAACTGAAGGTACAAGCAACCAAAGCAGGATTCGTGAAAGGCTTACTACCACATGACTGCTTCAGCGGACCTGGTAACTTCATTTGGTCTGAAATTCTTCAACCTTGGATTTGATGACCTATAAAAGGGTCATTTGGCTGCCACAAAAAAGACTTTTGTAACTCCAATATTCTGAGCTCCAAGTTCAAATAAGAAGTCTTTTAGTGTCTCAAAAATTCAAAGATCATTCAAGTTAAATCTTAGACGGCGTTTTAAGTTTCAACAGAAGATTCTACCAGAGAAGCTACTTCGAGGATTCGTTGCAGTAGAAATCAAGAGGATAACGGTGCACGAGAATTCGGCATGCAAGTTTAGGACTACTAGGTTGAGGATTCGATTGGAGTCTGTAAGTTATATTGCTTACATGTTTCGTGGATGTAATTGATTAAATCTCTAAAATATTATTTTTCTGTCAACATAAATGGAAAACATATTTTTCAGCTGAGATTGTAACTCCGATAATGTGTAAATGACAATGATACTTTTTTGAATGCACGTCTCCGCGGAGAGTGCTATTAAAAATTGAGAGCATTTTTTGTATAATAATAATAAGGAATGGGATTTAGTAGAATATTAGTTACAAGTTAAAGATTTATTCCTAACAAATATTCCAAATGAGACATGCGTCCAAAGCTCATTTTTCTTTTAAAGTTAATGCCTACTTGTTCTTTAGAGGCAACAAAGAAAACTAAACGCAAACTTCGTAAATTTTACGCGAATGCGAATTACTAGTACGTTCAGATTGGTAATTTGCTAAAAAGCTCAATTGGATTTAAAGTATGTTATTTGATAAATTAGTTTTTAATTTTTTTCTTTTGAAATTTGTTGATTGAGTAAAAAGTTAATTATTTTTACTTCTTTTAAAAAAATTGGGCATTACTATTCTTTTATATAATTGATTATAATAATTATATATAGTTGACATTGATTGTAAATAAATGATTAAGTAGACATATAATTATTTTTTAAAATGAGTGAAAGTTTAAATATAGTATTTTAAGAGTTAATATTTTGATTTAACTAGTTGAATTTTTAACTTTTTTACTTTTTTAGCAGTATGATATTTTTTTTAGCTTGGAGGCGGCTAAGTGAGAAATAAATCAATTTAGCAAAGTGGGGACTGGTTTAGTATTGGCGACTATTATTTAGATATATACCGTATGTACCTCAAACTAGATTTAAATTTATATAACAAAAATCAAAGTTAAAATAACTCAAAATCAAAGTTGGAATAACGACATAACTGAGACCATGGGAGTTAGGGATGACAATTTCTCCCGTCCCGTTCCCGTACATTCCCGTCTCGTTATGTATGAGTTTACCCTGCCTCCGATAATAAATAGGGTGGGAACAGTATTTGTTTTTTCTGCTCCGTTTCTCTCCTCGCCACCCCTGATTACATGAAATAAATATTTTTTAAATATAAATACATGCAAAAAATATATTTTGTAAAATATAATAAGTCTAAACATTAAAATATTATACTTATTTCTAGTTTTTCTTCTCTATATGTTACATTTTATATTTTTAGTTTCATTGATTTATCAATTACTATTTTTTATTTGTTGAATTATTAAAAACTCTTTTTAATATCGCTCTTTTAAATTTTATAAACTAATCCCGAAATATTCTCATCCCTGTCCCGTTTTTCGTTATTCCTCCGATATTTTTTCTCGTATCTTTCCTAATAAAATAGAGGATGGGAATTGGAGAGCTCATCTCCGTCCCGCTCTACTCCATTGCCATCCCTAATGAGAGTCACACAAAACGACTCTCTCCTAAGTTTTGATTTTTTTAAAGATAATTATAGTAATATTCGCTTTAAATATTTTAAAATTTTATAAATTTACTTGCAAAATTATTTTCGTCTAGGAAAAATTTACAAGAGCCATTCGACTCCGAAATTAAAATCTTTAGCGTTGGTCTACGCCATTTTACAGCATAATCATGCCGTACACGAAGATTTTCAATCGCTAGGGTGAGGTTATCGACTACCTTAACCAGCAATTCTACACTGACAAGATATCTCGTAGGGATATCTGGAAACCTTTCAGGCGTTGTGCTAGGGCTGTTCATCAAGGACAAGGTGTTTTTATTTTTTTTTGTTCTCTCGATAAGAAGTGAATAAGATTGCATATAACTATACAATTTACTTCAATCTTGTCATCATAGAGTATTTGAGATTAATTTTTTAACATTTTTATTCAATTCAATACAATGTTTAGAGTGATAAATGTAACAACGAATAAGAAATAAATTCTTTAAGTTATCCTTCTTTTTTTTTTCAAACTTAAATAATATTATTTTTTGACTAAGATTTTTCTGAGGTTATTTAGCGTGTGTTTGGTACCTTTTTTGTAGGTTATTTTTTTTGCTTTGTTTTGGGGTAAAAAAGTAGATTTGAGAAAAGCTTGGGGCCCGTTTGGTTGTGTTTTCAAAAATTATAATTTAAAAATTGTTTTGTAAAAATAAATTTAAAAAATAATTTTATAATATTTTGAAAAGAGAAATTACATTTTGTGCATTATTTTGTTAAAAAAAGAAAACATAATCCTAAATGCCCAAATCAAGAAACTGGTGGAATAGATGACTGAGGAAGGCACACCACTGGCGAAACGAGACGTCATGTGACGCTCCGTCCTCTGGGTACATCGGAACATATATAAATATAAATAAAGAAATATTCTAACAATTCATTCATATTTACATACATTAGTTATTACATTATAAAGAAGTTCTGAACCGTTCAAAAGTACTTAACTATTAAAGTTTCACCAAGAAAATTCAAAAATTACACTAAGCATGAAAAAAACTGAATATAAGAACAAAAGTAGAGGTCTCGACTCCTCAGAATGCATCAGCGGGATCATGTGCTCTTGGAATTCACCCTGTTCTTCCAACTCTTCTTCTCCCTCTGGAATGACTTCCTCCAAGAACTCCTCCTCACCTATGGGATGAATGCCATGAGGCAAGGACCAAAAGTAAAACACTCTAACCTTCTAACTAATCTCACGGCACAAAATTCACTACGACGCAAATCATATAACACCCAGTACAGTTTATAGTCAAGGAGACAGATAAATTTATGGCAGGATAGCACATAAGTCAATTAAGCTTGCATATATGAGATGCCATGTATGAAATGCAGATGTCCAACTCAATATCCACCCAGATTATAGCAGGAATTCCACGCTGGGAATCACCAGAGTAGACTTTCACGGGTAATTGATCACCAAAGCCATCATCGCGCATCATTGCGAATAGTAAATGCTTCACTGGATTTCATGCCACAGCTGTTTTACTTAATGGTAACGGCGTCAGGGTCCGCGCAACTTTAGGACTTATTGTCACTGCCCGTAGGAAATTATTGCCATTGCCTCAGGACTTATTGTCATTGCCTCAGGGACTTATTGTCACTGCCCTTACGGAACTTATTACGGAGTCACCCACCTTAAGACTCGTAATGCCTTCGCTGGTGTCAACTCAAAAGTCTAAGCTATCGAAATTAAAATGCTAGCGACGAACCCATTGTGCCCAACAATATTCGCATACTATTTTAAACACCGAGGACATGCCCAGGGTGTATAAACCAATTTTGTAACACCGGGGACACACAAAGGGTGCACAAGGGGAATTCATCCCAAAATATTTTTGAAAATGGCAACCAAGGATGCCCTAAATTTAGAATCAAGAACGATAATTTTAATACAGCCCATACTAACAACGGTTTGCAAAGATAGACTCCAATATGCCAGGATGCAAGTGACAATACTCATAATGTGTACCATTGATTTCAAATGCAACAAGTTATAGCATGGTATCAACTAGCATGGCAAAGTTCATGGTACAACTTGTAAAGCATAATGTATAAGTATGTGAAGCACAAGCAACAATTCTCAAGATACGATTCAAACATAATACCATGAGTTCTAAACCATCATACATTCACTTAGAAACACTTATCAATTAATTCAAATCAATCATCATACAAAGACGCGGGTCTCATAGCAAAGCGTACTCAAACATATGCATAGCAACTTTTAAGGCCAAAATCAAGTATTAAATTAAAAGGGCCAACAAGATTTTGGGGTATCTAGACTTTAAATCAAGTTATGATTTTTAAACACCATTTAGATAAAAATGTTTCCTACAATACTCATGTTCAATATCAAGGCCAAAACCTAAGGCAAAAGGATGAACAAAACATCCTAAGCAAAAACGGTTCAGCACCTTTCTTAAACTTTTACCAAAACTATGCTTCTGTTGGTGTCGGATTTAGGGTATCATATCAAGTCCAAATGAACCCATTTTCAAGTATGTTCTAGTTCACCATGTCCCCTACAAGTTTCATGTTTAGAGCTAAGGGTAGTTGTTGGGAACAAGTTAGACTTTTTTGCCATTTTAGAAAATAAGTTCTGTCAGCCGCCAAAACTCAATAGAGCCGATTTTGGACAGAGGGTTTGAAATAGTTTTTGGGTATCATACAGAGGCTTTAAGGTCTTATTTTTCGCCAACATGTGGTTCAATATGTTAGATACAATATTCATGTAGACCACTTTAGGAATAGGTCACTAAAAATAGGAGTTTTGGGCTACACAAAAATATATGACAGAAATGTCCCATGAGGGCTGAAACTCAACAGAGACTTTCAAAGGGTTTTGACCTATCAAGACTAAATAATTTGTGCTTATTTTTGGTGGGTAGATACACATACATGTTGTCGACAACTTTCATGTTTTGACCAAAGTTCGGGTCTCACTTTAAACTAAGGTTTCCAAGTCAGTAATGTTGACTGGTCTGAAAATGACACATTTTGATAAAATTGCAATATCTCGAGTTCTACTTATACAAATGAGTTGAAACTAACTTTGGATGAACTATAACACAAACATATAAATCTGGACATAAAGAACATGCTTATATCAATTTTCTACATTGAGTTTTAGCGTTCCAAAGTTCAGGGCAGAAACATCGATGTTCTCAAAAATCAAGTCCCTTAGGGTCCAAGTCTTCTACTTATGTTATGTCAAGTTTTTGTTCCATTTCTTTGTATGCTTGTGTTTTAAACATTAATATCAAGGTTCCAGCACACTTAGAAGTCAACAAACTCAAAGATAACAACATACAACAACATCTCATATCATCCATAAACATAACTGCCCCAAATTTTCAACTACAACACCTTTTCAGTTTGATTTCGGTTCTCGATTTTTAGA
>JAULJZ010120931.1:0-11216 GCA_032270985.1 Heliamphora pulchella
TCTTTCATTGTTCTATGGCAATAGGGTCATTGTTGAGTTACCTTCTTCATTGACCTTCTGTTTTCCTTCTTTCGTTTCCTGATTGATATATAGAGAACGCGAGCTTCAAACTTCCACAACCGCTAGAAGGAGGCCACCTTTGAGGCGTCTAAAGGTATCTCCACGTCTTCCAGTGCCTGATCACATACCAAAGCCTCCTTACATCGGTTCAACTTTGTTACCAGAGCTATCTAGCCAGCATCAAATTCATGATTCTGAAGGCATTGCTTGCATGAGGGCTGCATGTGAACTTGCTGCTCGGGTCCTGGATTATGCAGGAACATTGGTTAGGGTGAGAAATTACACTATATATATATATATATTACTGCTTTGTATATGTTTTGCTTAATTCTAGTAGCATTAGATTAGTTATATTTATTTACACGTTATTCATTAGCATCGGCAACTATGGTTCCTATATATTGTCATTAAGTATACATTTGTCTTCAAACCTGCACACGGATTTTAAAATTTCACGAGTTTCTATGCTATGATTTCCACTTTTCTAAAGCAACGGAAATATATGCGTAGGTCCAAGCTAGAAACCTTTTATTCTTTCCCGTTAAGCTTTTGAGATTTGATAATTGGCCATTAGATGTGTTGAAGTAACAACGTAGTTTTGATTGAGGTTAAGTTAATCTGCTGCCTAGGTTTGCAAGTCCTGTCTAATAAAATGTAAGCATGTGTGTTACTGATACGGATGGAATGCTAAGGGGCAATCAATCAGTTAAGTCTTGGATTGATGATCCACTCTGGTATTCTCCAAGTTAGAACTTCTCATAGTAAGGAGGCCTAACATCTCTCTCTCTCTCTCTCTCTCCCCTCATTCTTCGTGCGAGGGAAGGATATTTTTTTGGAGAATTTGGTTGTAGTTTGGGTCGTTGTGCTTCAGCCAAGATTATAAAGGTCTATTTTGGTGTCAACAGTTTGTTATAGATTCTTGTTAGTAATATATGCCAGTACCAGCCCAACACTTCAATAAGAGTGAAAATGTAGTATGTTGTCTGCAGAACAGAATTCCCTTGACTTAAGATTTCTCTCTCTGGTTATTTAAGGATGAGATGTCAGGGTCTTGCGCGGGAGCTCTGACTTGAGGTAATCAAGCCTAGCTGCCATGCTTTTCACTCCCATTCTATGATGGCTTGAGCTTGGATTATTATTATTTTTGATTAGTCTTGAGCTTGGATTATTAAGGTATAGTTGTGGGTATGGCCATTCACCTCCGGGCTAACTCTGCTCTGCTCGTTCGAGAAGGGCTGGCTCCGACCTAGTCCAGTTCTATTAGCTCATGATGGGTTGGCTCCGACCCAACTCAGCTCCTCTAGCTCAGGAGGAGTTGACTCCAATTCAACCCAACTCCACTTACTCAATAAGGGTTGTCTCCAGACAACCCTTCTACTCCTTAAGAGAGTTTACAACTCTCCTTTGTACTTAACCACACGTAAGACTCCATAACAAGACCTAGGTTGGGAACAAGGCCTAGGAGATCTCGTTTGGGACCTCTAGAGAATTGTTACTTAGAGGCTAGAGTTGAGGGCTCCTAAGAGTTGCTTGGCTCGCCCCACCCTCGGGGTGGCTCCATTCTGACCAACCTTAGAGAGAGAGAGGGGCATCAACATGAGAAGATAACAAGTACACTGATTATTCTGAGGAATACGGCTTTTTGAGACACGACAATGGGCTGCGCTTTCTTGCCATATCGGGTATCAGAGGTCTCTACCAGTAGCTAACTCGGCCGGTAAGGTTGTCGCTCTAAGGAAATGGCTCCTTCAGTCCCTTGGTAATAGCGACCTTTAGGCTCCTTTGTCTCCTATATAAAGGCGCTCATTCTTTCCTTTCGAGGGTTACTGTTCATCTGCCATTCTCCCTGACTTAGTTTCTCTCTTCACTGCCTCCCTTTCTCTTTCCTAAAGTTGCTTCCTCTCTCTCCTCCTCTGCCTTGCAATCTTGAGCCATCAAGTTCCTACCATCTTTCCAAACATTCCGATCATTCACCTCAACTGTGGACCAATCACTTACAATAATAACATTTAATTTAGAAAAGACGCATAGCTGGCGGAGTAATTGAATTATAACCTAAAATTTTGGAAGGCCATGATCTACATCGTTTCAATGCAATAGCTATATGTTAACCACTACAGATAGATGAGTTGGTAACACACCATCTGTATGGAAGTAGAGGTCTTTGATTCAACTGTTCTTAATATCTTGGGGCCACCAGCGCAATATAACCATGATTTTCATGAGATCTAGTTTTGTGCAGCCTCTTTGTGTGGCAGACTACCTGGATTTCCCCGCACCGGGTTCCTTGTCATAAGAAACAAAAGAAGCAATAGCTTCATGTTGCCATTTGCTTGAAATCAATTATGCATTCATAATCTTCTCTGAGGAGGTTGTACATGTTGCTTCTTCTGGGAAATATCTGATTGATTACAGGGATTTGAAGAGAAATCTAGATTCGGTGGGCTGTCGAGTTGAATCTCCATCTCGCAATGAAACATGAATATGAGGTCTTGATTTATATCAGGATAGTGGGCAATATGTTTTTACTGTCTGCAGGGTTGACTGAAAGGAAGGGGTAGTGCGTGCAATCATTTGTTTCATTTTAAGACTATCTATAATAGTCTGATCTTGTGTCAACTAGTTATTCCATCAGATGCTTTTGGGGCTTACCATGTTATTTGGAATTTATTTTTTCTTTTTAAGATGTGTAGGATTTGATTTCCCTTCTCGTGGTCTTTATGAGGAGTAGGTTCTGGGTTTTACTTTTCTTTTTCTGCAATCTTTTTACATATGAAATGAAAGAAGCATATTCTTTCTATCTCCTGTCAAGTCTTTGCCTGCCATTTGACGTTTGCAGGTATGTTATAATACTTGGTTTACATGATTTTCTATCCTTATCAGCCGTCAGTAACAACAAATGAAATTGATAGAGCAGTTCACCAAATGATTATTGACGCTGGTGCATATCCTTCACCTCTTGGATACGGGGGATTTCCAAAGAGTGTGTGCACATCAGTCAATGAGTGCATGTGCCATGGAATACCTGATTCTCGCCAGCTACAGGTTGTATTCTTTCTCTGCCTAGTGCTGCTCAGTTAAAATGCAAATTGCTCACCAAAAATGATCATCTTCTGTGCAGGATGGCGACATAATAAACATTGATGTGACAGTCTACTTAAATGTACGTTGCTAAATAGTTCATTTGTTTTGTCATTTCAGTTCCTTCATGTACAAAATGCATTGCTGGTTTTGCTGACTACGTATCTATATATTTGTGGGTCACATTAGCATACTTGCTCTTACTATGTATTTCTGCAAAGTCATATATTTCAGTTTCTTCACAATTGCTGCTTTCTTGTGTTATGTTACAGTTACCATGCACTTTGAAAATTGTATATTTCTGGCAAGTCATATTCCACAATAAGCATTTATGGAAGGCAATGTCTTCTAGTTGTTCTTGTCAATCCTTAAGTTTGATAACTTGAGATGTGGCATGTGGGCAACGGTTCATTATCACTATATTAATTTCTCCGGTAGTAGTGCATGGGTGAATGCTATTGCATTTCCAAACTTTTGAACCTTTATTTTATTATTCCAATTTCCAATCTGCATTTCTCCAGTTCTTTTATTATTCCAAAAACAAACTGACCTTTGGAGATCCTGTCCTTACCCCTAAAGGTCGGTTTTCTGGAAGAAGGGGTGAGGGAGGGGTTGAGAATTGGTAGAACCTGCCCCTTCTGGAGCCTCAGTGATCTAACTATTTACTGTAACATTCTAGGTAATTTAAATGCCTTAGGTATTTCTATGTCTAAAGCAATTTGGCCTTTCCCCCTAGCCATCGCCAAAAGTTGCCTGCTTTAGATTCTTATCCTTATAATTTCACACTTGATGTATATGCAGAAAACCTCATGTAAGTTCTTTACCATATCTGGTAGACTGATGTATGTGAAGATTCTAAGCTCTCTTATTTTCTGATGTGGAATGCCATTATGATACAAGTTTCTGGAAGCATATACATCGCCATAGTAAGTGAATGCAGAACCTGATATATAAGCCTATTG
The DNA here is from genome assembly GCA_032270985.1 of Heliamphora pulchella. Classification (NCBI taxonomy): domain Eukaryota; kingdom Viridiplantae; phylum Streptophyta; class Magnoliopsida; order Ericales; family Sarraceniaceae; genus Heliamphora; species Heliamphora pulchella. The sequence goes on from JAULJZ010120931.1 coordinate 4,104, forward strand.
TCTCACACCAGTTTGGAAGCTATAGGTTGGGTGACTTCTCCCTTCCTAAAAGCTATTCTCCCTAGGAGTCACCAAATGTGGAGAAATTGACTGTCTCTTTGGTTGATTCCCGTATGCAAGATAATGATGGAAACTCTTTTTAGATAGATATTTGATTAGTTGCTGACTCAAGGTCCAATGAAGTGCAAGCATTAAAAATGCTTTGGTCACAGTGTATCTGCTTTAAGTATTTCCTTACCCTGCCTTGCCTTGTCCTGAATTCAACTAGTTACCTTTGAGGAGAGCGCTCAAACTCGTTTCCAGAGGGCTTTTAGATAGGTTTCTGATGCAAAAGGGAATATTGGTTTAATAGTTGAGAAGGTATTTGAGCAATTTGTAGACCAGAAAGTAGAAAACTCAGATTTGGGTGTTAATGATATGGAAGTCAAGGAAGCAATTTCTTCAAGCTAATCACTTGATGAGTTTGTTCAAGCAGTTTTACGGACCGTGACAATGAGAACTAATTGTAGAGGGCTAGATTTAGCCTTATTTCCATTCATGAGGATTAAATGAAAGTCATGAACATCTCCCTGCTACTATTTGTCTATGTTGAAGCTTGCAATGCAAATGAGATAGGAGCATTTTGTCTTTCTAATTTTGAGGATGCCTACCAGCATGCTTTTTGAGCAGAAGAACAAGTGGCTTGAAACTGGCCTCAGTTTTGTCCAGTATCAGATCATTTGACTATTTCAGTGTTCAGTGTACTCGTACGGTTTTGGAGCAAGAAATTACCACATGGTCTCCGAGGTATTTGAGTAGCTAGCTTTTGTAGAATGGATCTTATCTTTGACATGCATCCAGATGTTGGTTCAGTCATTGTGGCTGATGTACATATGGATGGATGCCATATTCTGTTGGCCTGCTGTGATTGTTTGACTGTGACATGCTTCATCTTCTGATTCCAGATCATATGGATATCATTCTATAAAAGAGGGAGTGGAATACAATAAAATGAAGCACAGCTTGCTACTTCCTTTGAGCTTGTCAGTCTGGTGAGCAAGCACAGAGCGAATAGGTAGTTAAATTACAAAGCTTCCTGTCCACCCAAAATTAAGAGGTTACTGGGTCATTCTCAACTGCTTGCCAGTGGATAATTGCCAAAGCAATTTCTGCCTATTGAAGTTCTTTGTTGGTTATATCATTATCACATTTTAAATTTTTAATGCATATCATGTCGTTAACTTAAGCAGAGTAACTTTGTTATTGGTACAATAGCAAAAGTGCACTGTTGCTCTGAACATCATGTCCAAAAGTTAATAAGCAACCTTTAAGTCCAGTTCTTTTTCCCTTGTCTTGTCCTTGTTCCATATAGAATGTTGGGGTATTAATTGAAAATTCATGAAGAGTGGAGCTTTGTTATGTTGCCGCAGGTCTTCTCCAGGAGCCACCTCTTGAGCTAGGACAGTGGCAATTAGTTCTTGAGTTTAGGGCTTGTGAGCTTTCTAATCAGATGGTCAAAGTGATGGAGTCATACCTAGCTATAGCAAGTGCTCTTGGTTTTGATTTTTTTTTTTGTCGTCTCCTTGTCTTCTCTCTTTTATTTGCTTTATTTCATGTGTTCTTTCCTTTTCTAATATCTATCCCTGGCAAGAGATACAAAATAAGATTTTAGGAAGTGGAAGCATTGCTGGTTAAAGGTTCATATTTATTTTCATCTTTCAAACATGTGCTCCAAACCACTTTGCATCCTTTTATAAGGTTAATGGTCACAGAGAAAAGGTTTTTGTTTGTTTTCTTGGTGGGTTAGTCATAGTAAATGTAAGTCATGTGTGAATTAGATGAAACACCCTTAGCAGCAATAGTAATATATCAGAGATCCCAAAGATTTGGCTAATTATCAGAGACAAATTGAACAAAAAAGGACAATATGTTGACTGTAACATTAGGGATAAAGTCAACTAATCAGGAAGACAATTATCAGATTTGTAGGGCAAAACTAGTGGGCCCTTTTTGTTTTATTATTATTATTATTATTATTATTTTTTGGTACACGATAGTATTCAACCAACGATCGGCGCGCCTCGGTTAGAAGCTCACTAGCTGCTTCATTTCCCCTAGTGCAAAGGTAAAAAAAATAGTATGTGAAAGAAAAGTTGGGGCAAATACTAAGCTAGAAATTTGGAGAAAAGCTCTAGAATGAAGAGGGTTTATGATGAGTCGGATTATAATAAATATGTGGATCGAATTTTAGTGAAAACTGAAATATGAATGATGGGGTGGTTAGTATTGATTCTATTATAGGCTAAGAAATGCCAAAGAGTAAAAAATCTTGGGTATCTAGGCTCAAGTATGTAGGGGAGAGATTGGTGTTGATGTTACATAAAGCATTAAGGTAGGATGGAATATGTTGATGGGTTCTCTTGGGTGTCTTGTGTGATTGATGCATGCCCATGTGATTAAAATGATACTTCTATAAGATGGTTTTAATACCAACTGTGCTTTATGGTTCAAAATGTTGGGCAATCAAGAGAGAATATGTTAGCAAAATAAGTAGTTGATACGAGAATATTGAGGTGGATGTGTGCCAAAACTAGGAGAGATAGGGTTAAGAATGAAGAATTCAAGAGATGGTATAGATAACACTTTTCAAGATAAAATGAGAGAAAACAGATTAAGATGGTTCAGTTTAGTCGCGTATAATGAAGACTAGTAATAGAAGAGTTGACACTGTCCACGTTGAGGATAATGTGCTAGGGGATGTGAGAGACTGAAATTAATCTGGGTTGATGTAATAAAGAATAACATGTTTGTTTGCAGTTCAAATGAGTTAATATCTTGGAGATGAGAGAGATTGAAATTAACTTGAGTTGATATAATAAAGAAAAACATGTTTGCTTGCTGTTTCAATGAAGATTATAAACCTTGATTAAATATAACTGTGAAACATGATCAATGTTGCCGACCGAAGTAATTAGGAAAAAGCTTCATTGAGTTTAGTAGAATAGTTGGATTTTTTCAGCACACGATATGACTGCCTTTTCTAATCTTTGGTTCTCTAATTTACCATGTTTAAATGCTTTAAACTTCGTGTCACATGTTTATGTTCTAATGCACTTGTCTGCCAAAAGGATAATGTTTTCTAAACTTTCCCACACTGTTGGTTCCTGAAACCATTCTCAATTTTTGCCAAAGATTTGCAGGTCTAAAGTATTTCATAGTCATACTATATCCTTCTTTCTTTTTGTGTGTTAGGGTTACCATGGAGACACATCTAAGACTTTTCTTTGTGGCAATGTCAATGATCCAATGAAACTGCTTGTCAAGGTATATATATTTTTGAGTACCTGTAGATTTTTTTTCTGTTGATTCCCTTTCCATTTGTTATTGTATCATATTTATTATCGGAAAATGTTTATGAAGGAAATTAGAAGATTAGAGCATGATTCTAATATGTTTTTCGATATAGATAAATGATTTACCTATGGTTACGAGTTGTGTGACTAATAAAGATGTATTGCTTCCATCACAGCTTTCCATATATTATAGATTTTATATTAATTTTTTCCTTTTACCTTTTATGGCAGGTAACTGAAGAGTGCTTGCAGAAAGGGATTGCTGTTTGCAAAGATGGCGCTTTGTTTAGGAAAATAGGGAAAAGGATTAGGTATGCTATACTTATTTTCTAATGGTGTGCTAGATCAGAAAGACTGGCTACCTTTGTGTAGATGAATGGATTGATCAAATTGTTGTTGTACCCATTGAGTGGCTGAAAAAATTATGATAGGCTTTAGAATAACGAAATAGACTTTAGAATAACGAAATGAAGATTGGGGCCCAAAGCAATTAAGAACCATTTTCCTGAATGAAATTATCCATATCTGTGATAAGAGATCCTATATTTTTGTCCTTTTTTTTTTCTCTAAATAAATATGGTACTACTCATTAATATCGATGCTTCTTCGATTATGTTTTGTAAGTTTCATATTTATTGGCAATAGGCCATAGTGGGAGCCTGTTAATTGTATATTCATGTTCATGTTTGTTATGTTATCAGGTCTTCATGCGTACTTTCATAGGTCTACAATGGTTTTGCAAGTCAAACTAGTAATAGTTAGTAAAGCAGCATATGAATATCTATCTATCTTTCAACTCAATGTAATTGAATTTAAATTTAATTGTGTGATTTGATTCTTGACAGAATGAAGCTTAAGGGAGTGCTCTTCTTCTTCTTCTTCTTCTTCTTAAGGGAATGCCGCCCCAAAAAGGGGAGAAATCCCCGAACATGGGAGTAAGGCAAAAAGAGCTCCCATACAAAAAGGGGAAACAACAAAAATCCCAACAAAAGAATCAAAGAGACAAAAACTCTTTGTCTCATCAACTGATAACACCCCACGCTCAAATAAGTAGCTATACAAATTACAAAGGAGAAAACCTTTCAGCCTATGTAACAGAGACTCCATCCCTTCAAAAAATATCATGTTTCTCTCTAAGCAAATCAACCATAACAAACACAGAGGGATCAACACTCGCACTCTTTTTTGACTTTTCAAGACCTTCCCACCTCCAACTCGTCAAAACCCCACTGACCGCCCTCTCAAAATCCCAATCTATTCCAAAAGGCAATAAAGCAAAATTCCACAACTCCCTGGTGAACTTGCAATGAATGAGAAGGTGTGAGGCAAAATCTTCCTCCTTACACAAACAACACCAGTTTGTTAACACCAAAACCCTTCTCACTAAGTTATTGATGATCAGAATCTTCTTGTCAGTAGCAACCCAAGCAAAAATCACCACTTTCGAGAGAGCTCTCGCCTTCCAAACACTATTCTACTGAAATGCTACCCCTCTGCCTACATTTAAAGCCCCCCCTCCAAAAAATAAGAAGAAGCATGTAGACTAATTGTATAGAAACAAATCAAATAGGAGAAAATTTACTTTTCAAGGGCTATAGATTGCATTGCTGGAAGCCCAAAACAGTCCTTGAACAGATATGATTTGCCTGAAATTTTTTCCCCAAAACTTCGAGTACAAACTATAATCAACCGAAATCATTTTATATAACCTTAATAATGAGGTTTATGATATAAAATCCTAAAGATATTCCTTCATTTGCCTGAATATTGCTTTACCACTGTTTTACAATATTGCTTTACATTCCCATGGTAAGGAATCTTGAATAAAGTTTGCCTGAGGAATTATAAGGCAAGAAGAAGACCTTCGTTCAATTGAACAATAGTGTGAATTTCATAAAAGCATAGAGGGCTTGAGGAATCTAAGCCTTGACTTTAAATTATCATCTTCATCTCTCAATCACTAACTAACTGTCGAACAAGCTCCTTGACACAATCACATGTTCAACTGCTAGCCTACATCAGTTTATGTGGATAAAGGTGCAAAAATTGAAGCGGGCTTTTGTGGAGTAACCTTTCAAGAATCTTTCTTAATTGGTTGTAATGAGTATAAAATTCCTTCTTGGGTTTTCTTTGGCATAAGAGTGTGCAAAGGCTAAACTAAGAGTCCTGTTGGTAAAATAGCAACGAACACATTTTGCCTTATTACCATGAAGATTGCTATTACTCGCTACTTTGTAGTGGGTAATTTCATGCAGCAAGTTCACTGGCAATGTAGGTAATGCAAGTACTATGTAAACTATAAAGTTCAATTGCTAATAATGAGATCAAGATTTCCACAGAGGACCACATGTTGACTTTACACAGTGGTTAATGTAGTTTGAGTTGCCTAATAAATATGGTGAAGCAGTGGTGGGAAAAAAGGATTTCTCAGAGATTCAACGGGGAATGCCAAATATAATTGACTTCCTAATTAGTTATTTTGACTTTTCCAATAAGACCAATACAGGTGAATAGTTTTCCTTCACTTATCCAAAGAAGGTGAATTGTTTTTCTTCATCTAGAATCCCCTGATGCAAAAGTCTGGCCTCACCACTCATGGGATAAATGTGATATTATTTTTCAGTTGGTCGTTAATGAAAAACTGGCAAGGAATGTTGCTGTGACTAAATCAGTAACTTCGCTCTACGTATTAACATTCTCATCAAAACTTAGGATTTAGTGCGGAATATTTTTTTGCTTTTAAGAGGGTTTGATAGTGAATGTGAAATCTTGAAAGCAATAATTTTTACTCTGTTTTAATATGGGTGAACTACATCAAGGCTCATTTGGATTGATGTAGTGAGGGCTGGCATCTGTTGAAGATCGACAGTGTTCGGTGCAAACTGCCATTCTTTGTTGTGAAGTTATGGTGGAACCTGTGTATTAGTGTTGGTGTGGTCACTCCCTCTTTAAGGAAGACAGTATTCATTTACTTGCTAAGTTATTGTTACATGCTTGTAATCTATGTGTAGATGGTTGACTTTCTTGCAGAGATCTTATGATCTTAGGAGTTAGGGTCAGTCGTTTGCTTTGCATAAACATATGGGATTTTTAAAAAAAATTTATCCATGGTGTTCGATATTTTTCTTGTATGTAATCTTCCTTGATGATTTTATGGGGAACTTCACTTGTGCTTAACAATTCTTCTTGGTAATTGTTTCAGTGAACATGCTGAAAAATATGGTTTTGGTGTGGTTGAGCGTTTCGTTGGGCATGGGGTTGGGACCGTATTTCATTCTGAACCGGTTATATATCATCACCGTGAGTAATCTCTTGACTTTAATTGCTTAGTCTAGTCTATGGGCACACTCTATCACATGTATAAATTAAAGAACAATTGCAACTATTCTGCCATATTTTCACAAAATTGTATATATGGAATAGGGCCTATCTGAAATTCTATTGTTCATTCAGTAAGAATCAGATTGCCTGTAACGTAGTAAGGTTTCTTTATGGTTTTGTCAAACATCTATGCTAGTAGAGTTTGTGACTTTATGCTCCCTCAACATATGTTGGTAAAAACTTATAGGATGTGACCCTTTGTTGATCTCGTTCTATGAACTAATAGATCTGTCTCTTTGAGATGCTAGAAGTTGCTATACCCAATCCTTTTTTCTTGGTATAAAAATTATCCAATTCTAGTCCCAAACGTTATTATCCAATTATATTTCCAAACGTAAGTTTTTCCGGTTGTAGGACTGACACCATTACAATATTGAAACACCATTAGATAGGTCATTGA
>JAULJZ010120942.1:0-11216 GCA_032270985.1 Heliamphora pulchella
CATATAGTTGTTTTCACAATTAAACAAACCTCACAGCGGTATCTATAATTATAAAAATCTTGCAACGATTTCTGCAATTTCTATAAAATACTAAATTACAGTTCATACCACTAAAGAACTATAATTGTACTCTAGTCATAATCTCAAAACCTTCTTGCATTAAACTCCTGTTATTAAATGTTTATCTCATCTCTCCACGTTAAGATTCTCGATACCCGTTAATTAAATTTAATTACTGATAATGTAATTTATCGGCATATTTAAATTTCTTAAACCCTTCCGCTTAACTTAATTGACTGTCGAATAATCAAATTCACTTGCAGGGTTTGGTTTGATCAAAACTTATAAGTTTTCTTAAGGGGGTATCGTCAATCTCGATCATTTGAAACGTGAATTTCGTCAATAATTAATATTTATCATATAAATAATACCGCTATCTAACTCACCGAGAATATAGACCCATATAAGATCGCACTATCTAATGAATCAAAATAACGAATATTAAATATATGTAAATTAATAATTATTTCAGGATTAATAGCATAAACACTCTTCATAATAACTTTGGGTGTGATTTAATTTATACAGTTAGTATAAAATTAATTACCCCAAATGTCCCGTTCAATACACATAAAGTGTACTAGCACAGAGAGTCGGAACAATATACAACACTATTATTTGTTCCCTGTAACCAAGACTGGCCTACTAAAACTCTGTGTTACAGTCGTACCAATGGTATGTCCATTTTTATCTAAATTGTTAACATAAAACTTATATTCTGCAAGAACCTAAAATCTGATTTTATGTGTGCAAGCCGTACTCTACACACCAGATTAAATACTATACCGAATAAAGGATATCTATGCATAACATTAAAGAAATTATATTGCATACATTACTGATTAAGATTCTCATAAAATAAAAAATTAATTTTATTAAAATAAGATTAAATACTAAAAACATGATTTTCAGTATACATTCTTAATAGAGAATGCGTTTAAAAACAATGGAGAGGTCAAGGAGCGCTCATAAACTATGCAATGCGAAGAATAGCATAAGCAATATCAGGACGAGTAAAAGTAAAATACTGAAGAGACCCAACTAACTTATGATACTCAGTAACATCAATTAAAGGATCTCTAATTATTAGATAGAGTTGAGTCTGGGCACAAACTGGAGTACTGCAAGGCTTGTGCTCAGTTATAGAATATCAAAGAATAAAATTAATAATGTACTTAGTTTGGGAAAGATACAAATCGTCACTCGAAAATGTTGCCTCAATACCCAAAAAATATAATAGAGTTTAAGATCACTGAGTTCAAATTCATCACCAAGAGTGGCAACAAAGGATTGGAACAAAGAAGGCATAATGTCAGTCAAGATAATGTCATCAATATAGAGCAACAAGATCATAATATATAAAGATCTTCTAAAGATAAACATAGGCGGGTTAGCATAACATTGAAGAAATTCGAACTGGAGTGGGAAGTTGCTTAAGCGTTGAAACCAAGACCGAGATGCCTATTTTGACCATGGATAGCCTTTTGGAGATGGAAAACATTAGTAGATCGAGTAAGATCTACAAAACCAGGAGGTTAGCTCATGAAAACTGTCTTATCCCAAAAACCATGGAGTAATACATTTTTTCCATCCAACTGTCTCAATGTCCAACCATAGAAAATCGTAAGACTCAATATTGTACGAATAGTAGTAGGTTTAACCATATAGCTAAAGGTCTCATCAAAATCATTGCTCGACTATTGATGAAAGCCCTTAGCAACAAAATGAGTCTTGAATCTTCAATGGAACTATCTGAATTGTGTTTTAAGCTTAAAAATTCACTTGTAACCGACCACATGAAGAGGATATCTAACAGTACCATCAGTCTAAACTCGAGGACGACGAGTCCTAGCTTGATGATGGGTAATCATCTGTTGTTTAGCAAGTGTGGGGGTGGGGTTAGGATCTGGGGAGAAACCTTCGACTTGAGAGGAAACTATTATATGATGATCATGGGCATAAGAATTGGGGATAACAGATGGGTCCAAAGAAATTATCTAAGGACCACTAGGGAAAGCGAAATCAAAAAACAGGAAAGATTATGGGAGCAAACGCCCATTCAGAGGGCAGCGATTAACTGTGGCTTGATGAAGCGGCGAGTGGAAAGGTTAGCTCATCAAAGCGAACATGTCTGAAAATATAAACTCTTCCATTATTGTCGTTAAGGCACTTATACCCTTTATGCTGCAAGCTATGTCCTAAAAATACACATTCAGTAGTTTTTGACAAAAGCTTGCTAGTTATATAAGCTTCTAAATGGGGATAACATGCACACCTGAAGACACGCAACTCAAAGTAGGAAGAAGATTTTTTATAGAGACAAAAGAAGGGGGAGGACCACTGGAGGACATGAGAAGGCAACTGATTTATGAGATGGATGGCAGTGGAGACGGTATCAATCCAATGACACAAGGAAACATGACTAATAAGAAGAGTTTGAGCCATGTTAGCTATACAACGGTACTTACGCTTAGTGAGATTATTTTTGTTTAGGAGTGTGAGGACAAAAAAGACGACGATGAATCTCCAGAGAGGAATAAAGTTCTTTGAAGCGACCACTATTATTATATCTTTTATAATTTCTTTGTTTGAAAAATATTTTTTATTTCATGCGAAATATCTATTATTGTCTATTCAGTACAATAACTTTCTTATTTATTGTAAATGAAAATTTATTGGTTTGTTAAATTGTACTAGTTTTTACTAGGTATGAATTTAGAAACACAAGGCACTCGAGGTCTAGGTTTAAATAAAAAATATGTGGACAAAAGATGAAGATATGAAGCTTATTGAGACTCTTATGATTTGCAAAATAAATGGCAATATAGTGTTAATGGAGGATATAAACCGAGAATATATACAATAGTTGAAAAAATATTTGCTTTTACACTACCAAATTTAAGGTTGAAGGTTGACTCATGCCTTTAATCCATAATGAAGGTATTGAAAACTAATTTTAATATTGTATATGATATGATATGTGAGCATAACTCCCAACGAGTTTGGATATGATGATGCAAAAAAATGTGTTGTTACTTAAAAATTTATGTGGGATACATACTTACAAGCATGTTATTTAATACTTGGTATAATTAATTTATTTACATAAATCCGTGATTTAATAAAATTTTAATGATTTTTGTTTTATAGTCATAAGAATGTTGCATTATACAAGAACATGCCATCTTATTTTTGGATTTTCATTATTTTTGGGAAGCAGTAAAGAATAGGTAGGGATGCTAATATACCGACTAATGCTACTAAAGAGATGGACAAGCAAAATAATAAATCAGAAAATGATAATGGTTTTTAAAATTTGAGAGGTAGTTTAGACTGTAATAATATATCTAATTTTGTTTAACCACCTGCTGTTGAAAATGCTTTTAAAGAAAGTTCAAATAATGAAAAGATATGAAAAAGTCAAAGTTTTGAGGATGTGATATATAAAGTGACAAAAAACTTTATAGCACAATGATGGAAAATACTGCTAATTGTCTTAGCCAGGCAATTATAAATGCAGTAGTCAATAATTTAGAATTTCAAAATAACATTACAAGCAAAGAAAATCGAGCCACCCAAGGTGTTGGAGGCAAAATTGCCAAGATCATTATTTTTGTAAACGATTTTCGTTAAAAAATTAACTAAATGAGCAAACGTCGAAACGGGCTCGAGATAAAATTTTTGATGTCGATCAATCAAAATAAAACCCGTACAACCAAAATTAATTTAGAAGAATACCTTTTACTGGTCAAATCTTCAACAACGTTTTTTATTCCGAATTGAAACTCCCGTCAGACCTTCTATTGTATTTCCTAATGCGATTCCCGGATATAGTGTGAGTTATAATCCTCCGAGAACTCGTACCGACAGAACCTGTACAACTTTAGTTTTGAAGATAACTTATGAATTTGGTTCAGCCTACTCGCATATTTATAAGGTTACAACAGGGACCTGTGGAGTAATTACGAGTAAGATTTTTAGTGAAACACAGACACCCATTAGTGGTTTTTGCAATTAAACAAATCTTATAACGGTATCTATAATTATGAAAATCTTGCAGCAATTCCTACAATTTTCATAAAATACTGAATTATAATTCACACAACTGAAGAACTATAATTGCACTTTGACCCATAATCTCAAGACCTTCTACATTAAGCTCCTGTTATTAAAAACTTAACATTTCTCCCCACGTTAAGATTCTCGATACCCGCTAATTAAATTTAATTACTGACAATATAATTTAATCGGCATCTTTAAATTTCTTAAGTTATTCTACTTAACTTATTTGATCGTCGAATAATTATATTCACCTGTGGAATTTGGTCCGGTCAGAACTTATAAACTTTCTTAAGGGGGTTATCGTCAATCTCGATCATTCGAGACGTGAATTCCGTCAATAATTAATATTCACCATATAATAATACCACTATCCAACTCACCAAAATATATAAACCCATATAAGATCGCACCTTCTAATGAATCAAAACATCAAATATTAAATATACGTAAATTAATAATTATTTTAGGATTAAGAGAATAAGTACTATTCATAATAACCTGAAGTGTAAATTAATTTATATAGTCAGTATAAAATTAATTACCCCATTGTGTCCCATTCAATACACACAAAGTGTACTAGTACAGAAAGTCAGAACAATAGACGACGCTATTATTTATTTTTCGTAACCAAGACAGATTTACTAAAACTCTGTGCTACAGTCGTATCGATGGTATGTCCATTTCCATCTAAACTGTGAACATAAATCTTATATTCTGTAAAAATCTAAAATCTGATTTTCTGTGTGCAAGCCGTATTCTACTCACCAGATTGAATACTATATAAAATATTGGATATTCATGCATAACATTAAAAGAAATGATAAATATACATTACTCATAAAGATTATTATAAAATAAAAAATTAATTTTAATTAAAATAAAATCAAATAGTAAAAATATAATTTTCAGTATACCAACCCTAAGAAGATCCGCGTAAAGGAGAAGAATACATGAGAAGGTCATAATAGCACACGAGATGAGGCCATCAGTTCTTCGAAAGAGATCAATTCTCCGAAGGAGATTCAAGACCCACTGGCGGCAAACCCAACTGAGAATCTTTGATTGAAGGCGTCGCACAAGATTCAGAAACAAGTAAGATTTGGGCCAAGGATACAGACCAAATCTCCACAAAGGGGAGTGCACGGGTGAGACTGAGATTCTTGTCAAAGATTTTAATTCTTAGCATAAATGAAAGGAAATTTCAGATCAATCACAACTGGATGGGCTTCGAATGGTGACCAGAGCCACAGATGCTATGTTTTGGAATATGACGGTGCACTGTGCGCCTATGAAGACCGACCCATACGTTACTGGCCCGGGTCTGGGTAGCGGAGCCACAACAGGTTTGATGCAACCTGCTTACTCAATTCCACCAGCCGAGTTTGGACACGTTTCTTTTGAAAACAAACACCCCCAATCTAGTTCGGGACTGCGATGAACTAAGGCAAGCTCTTGGGATAAATTGGCGATGACAACAAGGGGGATTCCTATACACTTTGAATAGCTCTAAAGTAAGAAGCGCAAAGGTGAAGACCCCTTGACTGAACAGACGTCAATCGACCCATTTGATGGGAGTAATAAGAAGACAAGGTATGATTATCTCTCTAAACAACATTTTCAATCTACAGAATTGGTGGTAGCAGACTCCAAGCCCCACTGAGAGTCATGAAAATCTTAAGTTGGAACTGTCGGGGGCTTGAGAACCTCCGAACAGTTCATAGCCTCCAATCTCTGATTAAGACTGAAGATCCCAACGTTACATTTGTCGCTGAAACAAAATTAGCGAAATCCAAGTAGTAAACAACAAGGATCTGTTTGGGAATGAGCAGTGCTTTATGGGTGGAAAGAGATGGTTTATCAGGTAAGTTGGGACTCCTCTGGAAGAATTGCGAGGTTGACATTAGAAGTTACTCAGTGGGACATGTTGATGCGGTAGTTAATGGAGACAACACAAGCACATCATGGAGGCTACCAAGCTTCTATGGAAATCCCCAAACATCCCTGAGAAAGCACTCATGAGAGCTTCTAAGAAGATTGGCTAATTTATCTAAGTACCCGTGGCTATGTATTGGAGATTTTAATAAGGTACTACACATGGATGAGCACTTTGGTGCAGAAGAGAAGGCAAATTGACAGGTTAAGGCTTTCAGATGAGCCATAGAGGGGGTGTAACTTATTAGATTTTGGGCCATTTGATAGCTCATTTACTTGGGCCAATGGACGAAAAGGGCAAGATTTGGTTCGAGGGAAATTAGATAGAGGGATGTTCATAGCAAACTGGAGGAGATTATTTCCAAGAGCTTCTGTTCGAACCTTGGCGTGTCATTGCTCGGACCACGCACCAATTATTATTCACTGCATGGAAGATGAGGGTATCAGAGGTGGACAACACAAAACTAAGCTCTATAGATTCGAAAGAATGTGGATGAGTTCGGAAGATTGCGAGAATATCATCAAACAAGCATGGAATACAACGGTAGCCGAAGAGGGATTGAAATGTATAGAGAGAAGAATTACAAACACTAGTGTGTCCCTAGTGGAATGGAACAAACACTCATTTGGACATGTCTAGAGGGCGATTAAAAGGTTAGCAGAGGAGATAAGTAGAATGAAGAATAACTTACCAACGGGTGACAACACGGAACTGAAAGCAAACATGACAAAACAGTTGGAAGAACTTCTGAACCAAGAAGAGGTAATGTGGAAACAATGTAGCAGGATGGAATGGCTACAACTGGGGGGACAAAAATACATGTTTCTTCCATGCAAAGGCAACTGCTAGACAGACCAAGAATCGTATCTCAGGCCTAAAAAATGGGAGTAAAGGTTGTCACACAGATCCGCAGGACATACAGGGAATTTTGATGGGTTACTTTACAAATATTTTCAAATTTTCTAATCTAAGAGCTTGCATTCAATGGGCAGAGATGGTTCAAAGAAAAGTGTCAGCGGAGATGAACAACTACCTTTCGAGGAAATTTAATGCGATAGAAATGAAAAAGAGACTCGATCAAATGAAACCAAAGAAAGCTCTAGGGACGGCTGGCAAATCAGTAGCTTTTTATCAAAGGTATTGGAACATAGTTGGTAATGATGTGATAAATGCAATCCTTAAAATTCTTAACTCATTTGTGTCAGTTGAGCCTATCAATGAGACTATCATAGTGCTAATTCCAAAGGTCAAATGCCTAAGGAGAGCAAACCAATTCAAGCCCATCTCTCTATGCAATGTTATCTACAAAATAGCTGCAAAAAACAATTGTTAACAGGTTGAAGGTGGCTCTACCGGATGTAATTCACGAAGCCCAGAGTGCCTTTATTTTAGGAAGGATCATTACAGATAGCATTCTGATTGCCTTTGAACTATTCTACCACCTGAAGAATAAAAGAAATGGTAATGAGGGGATCATGGCGATGAAGTTAAACATGAGCAAAGCATATGACTGTGTTCAATGGTCCTTTCTGAAGGAGATGATGCAACAATTGGGTTTTGCTAAGAGTTCTGTTCAATTAGTAATGAGCTGTATTATGATTGTTAGCTACAAGATCTTGGTGAATTGTCAACCTTCCTCTTCCATCAAGCAGTCTAGAGGGTTGAGGCAGGGCGACCCTCTGTCACCTTATCTTTTTTAATCTGTGCGGAAGGTCTTTCAACGCTTTTGAGGAAAGCAGAAACAAATAGAGCAATTCAAGGCATAAGAACATGCAAACACGGCCCAAGAAAATCTCACATTCTCTTTGCTAACGATAATTTACCGTTCTACAAAGCAAATATAGTGGAAGCACAAGCAATCAGGAATATTCTGAGGAGGAATAAAGAAACTTCTAGTCAACAGGTAAACCTCGACAAATCAACCATCTCCTTCAGCAAAAACACCCCAGCTAATTGTATATCAGATATTAAGATCATGATTGGGGTTAATGTTGTGGATAAACAAGGAAAATATCTCGGAGTACCATCAATGATAGGTAGATCAAAGAAAGAGATTTTTAGAAATATAAAGGACATGATATGGGCGGTAGTCCAGGGATGAGGGAGAAGCTGCTCTCCCAAGTGGGAAAGAAAGTTCTTAACAAAGCAGTGGCATAGGCTATTCCAATCCACACGATGTTTGTTTTTAAATTTTCTTTGGGTCTTTGCGAGGAGATATATGCTTTAATTGCCAGGTATTGGTGGGAAGGATCAGAAAAGGGAATGAAGATAGACTAGCGAAGATGGGAAGACCTCTGTGTCAGCAAATCAAATGGAGGTCTAGGCTTTAAGAACCTAGAGTGGTTTAATCTGGCTATGCTAGCCAAACAGGGATGGCGAATCCTCAGCAATCCGCCCTCTCTTGTGGGACGCTTCTTGAAAGAAAAATATTTTCCCATAACTACATTCTTAGAAGAAAAGGCTGAGCCAAATCCTTCATACATTTGGAGAAGTATCATTGAGGGGCAGAAAATTTTGAGAAGGGGGACCAGATAGAGAGTGGGCAATGGTGAACAGATTCGTGTATGGAAGGATAAATGAATTCCTATGGGACCCAATTTCAAAGTGATCAGTCTAATATGGCTTAATGAGTTGAAACTTAAAGTGTCGGATTTAATCCAAGGTAACAAGGAGGACTGGAACAGGGAGCTACTACGACAATTGTTCATTCCCTTCGAAAGTGACATTATTAGTACAATCCCAATCAGCCTGAGGGGTAGGGGGACAGACTCACTTGGCACTTCATGAAGAACGAGAGATACATAGTACGATTGGGTAACTATATAGCGATTGAGACAAAAGATGAGAGAGCAGGGTGTTTAGACTCTTTAGCGGTGACAGGCTTTTAGAAAAGGATCTGGTCAGCCAAGGTACCGAACAAAGTGAAAATCTTCATGTGGAGAGCTTGCACAAATATCTTTCCGGTAAGATTGCACCTTTTTAGAAGAAAGATAATTCAAGATCTTTCATGTGTATGGTGCAGGCAACAGATTGAAACAATAATTCACTGCTTGTGGGACTGCACATTCGCTGAATAGGTTTAGAGTCAAGTTCACAATATGGGGGATTGGAATTACTTAAAAGGAATGGGGGATTTTAGGATCTGAGCTGAACTGGTGAACAATAACCCCTATAGGAACATCTTTGACCTCTTTTACATGATTAATTGTAGACTTTGGCTTGAAAGAAATTCTAAACTGGTGGGCAACATGACATATGTTCCAAAAATGCCTTAGGAAATAACTTACATAGCGGGAAAAATCTTAGCAGATTCCAGCACAGCGGCATCCATTAAAAGTGTAAGATTTTAACCAGCTCAACAAATGGTGAAGTGGACACGACAGGAAAAGGATTTCATAAAGATAAATTTTGACGGGGCGCGATACAAAGAAGGTAGAACTGGTCTAGGGTTCATTGTCAGAGATGAACAAGGTAAGCTCATAGCCTCGAAGATGATGCATATCAGGACTTCTCTGAATGCAGACTATGCGAGAGTTGCGGGGGCAATATTTGCATTACACTTTGCAGTGGAAAGGAGGATAAGGCAACTCCATCTGAAAAGAGATTCCCTCAAGGTGATTAATGCTATTAACTTGAATGAAAAAGACGTGAAGTTATCCGTTCTATCCCTACTTTTGTCCGCTCTCATATAAAGAGACAGGGTAACGAGATAGCTCATGTTCTATCAAGGTTGACGCTCTTAATGGAAAGAAGAAAAATTTGAGTCACCACCATTTCAGATCACATAAGAGATTTAGTTTCTAAGGATAATATTTCTGATTAATTTCCTCATGTTATCTTTTTGATAAAAATTAAGAATTTCAACTTAATAAAGTGTTAATAAAACTAGAAGTTCATACTGAGATGAAGCACATAAAATAATAGTTGGAGTTGGTTGTGATCGTGATTTGACTCAAATATATCTTTTTAATAATTAACAATAAAAAAAACACCAGAGCTAAAGTAATTATTTCTTAATTGTCCTTATTTGTTGGTTGTTACTTATGAAGTTGACAATTTAGTTGTGATTGTTTTTAATTCATTTTTTGTTAGTGATTTTTAATGTATTTGATATCATTTTAGTTATTATTTTGAATTTTAATAATAATCTTTAATAAGCAAATATTGTGAGATTTATAATTTATTATTTTTATAATATTAAATAAAAATTTAATAAACTCTATTAATATATAGGAGTCAATTATCATTTGGTAAAATCATTGCATCTTATTTAATTTTCATTTCATTAGTTAAATATACCAAGTCGATAAATAGAAATAATCATTTTATTAAAACGTCATTTTATATTGGCCACTAAATAATAAAATTAGAATGAACATTTTAAATCCGTTTTAATTCTATTTTCATCTTATTCTATTTTTGCGTACAAAATAAGACGTTATGGTAATATCAATTTGTTGTATTTATTCAGTAACTAGCATCTTGGTCACTCGCAACGCGTGTGTAATTTTAATGAATTTAAATTTTGTCTATGTTTGGACTAACTTTTTTATAAATTTTTAAATTTTTTTTGTAAAAAAGTAGATGTAAAAATATGTAAAAAAAGTAAAAAAAAATCACAATAAGCAAAATCAGTTACCTTTTTTAAAGACTTAATTTTTAAGTTTAAACTAGGTCAAACATAAGTTAAATAAAAAAATTTGTGTAATAGTATCAACAAACTTGTTAAGCCACATCACTCAAAAATATAGTAAAGAGGGACGAAACAAATTGAATTGAAAGATTATCACGGAGGAGTTTGATGAATACGTCACCCAAAATTAAACATGAATTGTCTAATTTGGATAAAAGCCATTAATAAGATAGAAACGGAAGAAATAAAATTAGAAAATAAAACTTTCAAGTAGTTATTAGAAGATAAGTACCATTTTATTTTTACAAATTTATCCTAAGCAGTTAACAAATATTGTAATAGATGGGTAGCTAGAAATTAAAGTACTTTTGAAAAAAAAAATATAATTTGCTTTAGTTGGAAGGATACACCAAATAATAAAAATAAATATTGTATAATAATAATAATAAAATAATAATAAAAATAAATATTGTATAATAATAATAATAAAATAATAATAAAAATAAATATTATATATTTAAAATTATC
>JAULJZ010120963.1:0-32382 GCA_032270985.1 Heliamphora pulchella
GGGGGGGGGGGGGAGGCCTGAAAAATGTACAGTATGGGCCGGGCCGAGCTCAGGCTTTGTCCGGGCCGGGCTGGGCCCGCACAATAACGGTCTCCGACAGGCCTCGGGCCTCCGTCGAATATCAAGCAAGTGTTACACCCCTAGGTTGAGGTAGTTATTTGAAGGAAGAAAAATACTAGCTGCATATATTTACACACATGACACATTTTTCTCAAGTAGAATAGGTGTTATAATTACATAGAACTCACATCATATTAAAGAAATGTATTCGCATTTGTTTTCGATAGGAGTGCACGTAGCAAAAATCTATTTGCAAGGTTGTAAAGCAAAATTTTTGGCGCCGTTTGGGATTAAGTTTTTTTTTTGGAGGGGGGGGGGTTAATTTTTTTTTTTGAACTTTTTTTTATCTAACTTTTTTATTTCTTTAATTTGTTATAATAAAACGAATTTAAAAGTATAAAACTGTTTTGACTAAGGTCAACTTTGCTGAAACTTTTGAGGGCTTTACCGTTAGTTTTTTGATTTTTTATAATAAAATGAATCTAAAAGTATAACCGTTTTGACTAAAGTTGAAAGATATTCATTAAATACGAAATAAAGCTTTACAAAAGCTTTAAAGTGACTTTTTTAGTTTTATCTGAGCTTTTTTATTTTTTGGTCAATATTTTTTATTTTTATAAATTCTTGTAACGAGATAAATTCAAAAAGATTTATTGTTTTAGCTAACGCAAAAAACTTTCAGTAAGAACAAAAAAATATATAAAAAAAAAGTTATCTCACATTGTGCCATAGTAGAAATTAGGAAAAATTACACGAATAACATTATGACGGTGTATCACTTTACTCCCTGAACAAAAGAACCATATAAAGCAATCCCTTAACTATTCGTGTCACGTCCCAAACACCAGGGTCACGCGAAAGCCCACCAAAACCCTCATTTGAGAAAATAAGATTTTTATAGTTGAAAAACCATTAACTCAAAATCATACATCATATGGATAAAAATCCCCACAGTTCAACTCTCATAAACTAAAAATATGCAATCTCATACATAAATAAATATATCGCCGAAAGACGTATAAAACCAGCCTTCTAAAACAGGCATCACATGTATAAGTACATGTCAAGAACCAGAAACTACAACTAATCTTCCGCCACCGCAAGAATCTAGGTCAGCTCCTCATACTCACCTGAAAATATTTTTCATGAAAAATCCTACACCGTGAGCCAAAACCCAATAAAAAGTAGACAGCAAGACTGTAAAGCAGACTATGCAATTACACACACACATGCTCAACCACAGGAGTCAAAAAGGTTTATCTCTCAAAAATAACAAATTTTCCACCAAGCCAACACAGGCTTCAAAAACGGTTTTATCTCATAAAACTCACATTTTCATCTTTCAAACTATGCATATCATCCTAACAGATATCATGTCATAGTTAAGGAAAAGATGTAATAAAACAGTAATCAGAACATGATCTTTGTTCACCCGGATCATACAACCGAAATCAAAATATTATTTTCCCACTTGGAACACACAACCGAGGAAAATAAAACGGTAAAACTGTTTTCCTCCACTCGGGTCACGCAGCCGAGGAGAATAGAGTAAAATGAAATCCTATGTACCGACTCTGCCACATTGACAAAGGTAACAACTATAGACTCTCGTCCATTATCCTAGGCCCACAAGCTTGATAATGACAAGTTCTATACGGAGTCACGATAACGTAATAGCTCAATTTACGGGTCAAGCCCGAGGGTCCAGAGCACCCACTAACTACTCAATTTGCAGGATTCAACCCGAAGGTACAGAGCATCTACTGCTTAATTTACGGGACCTGAGCCCGATGGTACAAAGCACCCAATCACTCAATTTACGGAGACTAACCCGAAGGTATAGAGCACTTACGCTGCGCACGTTTTCGGACTTACACCGACGAGCAATGGAAGCCTAACTCAAAACCACACATCCATTGTCACGGTACATCTATGGATAGTATTTAAAACCCCACAAAATAGTTTTACATCACATGCATATAAAAGGAATCCAATCCATCATCATAGAGATCTACAAGCATGTAACAACATATGTTTTAACAAAACTGAGAATCAACCCCAAAAGTTAGCTCCAAACCTCCACAAACATGTTTCTCACAAAACCACCTCGTTTTCAAAGCTCCTTTTGAAAACCACGGATCTCAACACATCCGGATCATGTATAAAATCGAGAAAAAGCGTAAAACCCACAATTTTCACCGTTTTTAAGAACACCCTTTGAAAACCCAACTCCCATAAGTTATATCATGTAATAAACCAAGAAAAGCGTAAAACATATTTTTTATCCGAAACAAGATTTAAACATAACACATGATATATAAGCATTTCAATCGGGAAAAAAGCATACAACTGCATGTAACGTCATTGGCCAACCGTCACTATCACGTCCTGACACCCGGGTCACGTGAATCACCCACAACAAACTCCCAAGGAACAAGAGATTTGATAAAAAGTTCCACAAATGATGAAAAACAACCTTTCCCAAGCATTTGGCCAAAAACGGATGAAAAATAATTTGAAAATCTTGACATACCTTCACTCTTTTGGTCATAACTTTTTCTACAAAAATAATTTTAAGGTGAGAGAGGTGCCATTGAAAAGAGGACTTTCGGGGCTTCGATTTGAGTATAAGAACAACCCAATTTCGAGTTCGGATGAGAGAGATAACATAAAAACAAAACGGCCCTACACAGCCAGTCCGCTCGAGCGGACATCGGGCGCTCGAGCGAGCTACTGTAGACACCCTAATTTGACCCCGTCTAATCTTAGGCGAATTCGATGATGAAAACAGGTGGATTACTGTCTCCGTACGATCCTCAGGAAGTGATCTAAGCTCGGTATTTGAACCCGGAACCTTCAAGCCAATGAAATTTTGACGAACCTTTGAAACTTGCTGCTCAAGTAAGGCGACCGCCAACCCTCTTCATGGCGCCTGCCGTAGAATTTTGTAGAAACCTTAGCCCAAAGTGGCGACCGCCACCTTTCATCATGGCGACCGCTAACTCCCATTGTGGCCACCGCCATAGAACTTTATGGAAACTTCCAAAAACATGGCGATCGCCAACTCTCATGGTGGCGACCGCCAACTCTCATGGTGGCGACCGCCAACTTCAAATGGCCTGACGTGTCCCTTAAACGTGGCAGCATCTCATTGGTTGATAAACTCTATAAATACTATACCCTAGTGTACATTTTCAGTACGAATTTTGAGTGAGAGAGACTCTGCCGATATATCGAGCGATCCCGAGCCCCGACGCCGAAATCGTGCCGAACCTCCAACCGACGTCGAAGTCTTGCTTGGATCACCACCCGAGGATTGGCCCATTGGAGCACATTCCCAATTTGAGGATTTTTCGGCAATCTAGGTACTTCGTTTGGATCACCGATCCTTCTAACTCCACCTTCTCTTTTTTGGAGTGATCGGGTTAAATTCATTTTCAATTTATGTATTTCTTTCATTCGTGTAGTTAACCTTATTTCTTATCTAACTTGTTTCATTTAGTTTAGTGTTCTTAATTAATTGCTTAGTTTACACTTTCACACTAAGCACATTATCTTTAATTAATTCATTAAATAGTGCTAACATGATTTGACAATTACAACTAATTAATATTGTTAATTGTTATAATAATGCACTTACATTTATGTAAATGTAGTAATCGATGCTACATTTTACATTTAAGATAAATAGTTATTTTTTTATTTCTTTTGTTTTGCTAGCATTAGTTTAATTTTTTTTATTAGCATTTACTTTAAATTTTCTTTTCTTTTCTTTTTATGTTAATCTAATATTCTAGTATTCATTTTCTTTTTTTTCTTCTTAGTTAGTCTAATTTCTTCTACTAGCACTTTATTTCATTTTTTTTTCTTTTCTTGTAACATTAATTTAATACTTGGTTTTATTTTCTTCTTAGCTTAATATTCTTTTCCTAGCTATTATTTATTTATTTTTTCTTTTTTTTCAATAGTAGTGTAAAATTTCTTTTCTAGTTTTTTTTCTTTTTACTCCATTTATTTTCTCTCTTATTAATAGCTTTAATTTCCTCTTAATGCACTTTATTTATTTATTTATTTCTTACAATTTTAGTTTAATACTTCTTTACTAGCTTTTATTTTTCATTTCTTTTCTTTTAATATTAGTGTAATTTTTTTTTCTAGCATTTTATTTTATTTTCATTATTAGCTTTAAATTTTTTTTTTAATATTCTTTTTCTCTTCTATCTCTTTTAGTGTTAATTTAACTTTGCTTTATTAGTATTTCTTTTCTTTCAATGCTAGTACCTATTTTATCTTTTAAAGTTTTATTTTCTTTTCATGACATTTTATTTCATCTTTTCTTTCTTTTTCTTTATTAAACCCAAAAATCATAAAAAAATTTTAAATCACATCCTAATTTTTGAAATGTAATTTTCTTTTCTTTTACTTTCTTTTACTTTTGTTTTAAATATAAAATATGAATAGTTAGGTTTTCTTTTAATAGTTTAAATAAACATTTTCTAATCTTTTTATTTTAGCATAATTTTTCTTTTGTGACATTTTTCTTTTCCTTCAAATCGTTAAATTCTCTTTTATTATAAAATCCTTCTTTTAAATTTCTTTATTAAGTAAGCTTTCTTTTAATGTATAATTTTCTCTTTTGTACATCTTTTATTTTATACTTAGCATTTTTGTTTTCTTGTTAATACCAATCTAGTTTATTTTGACAACGTGCATATTTTGATTATTTTCTTTAAAACATTTTGTATTTAGAATAGTTTAACTTATTTTATTAGCAGACCATGTTTAGTTAGTTTTACCATCTTTTAGTATATTCTTGTTATTTTATTCAAACCATGTTAGATTAGATTATTTTTATAAATATTGCATGCGGGTGTATTTCATGTATCCTTTAATTAGAAATCGCATATCTTAGGACTTAGAATTTAATCCCTTTATTTGACCTAATTTGGAGTGCTATGTACATATTTTATGTATTTTTCATATTTGATTTTGGATGTTCTCTCTTTACCTCTCTTTTCTTTTTGTGCATGCATTTGAGAAATTCTATTAAAGAACTAATGATGATTAGTAGAGGCCAACCTTACAGTTGGGCAAACGGGGTGTCTAACACATTCTCCGATTCATACCTTAACCCCTGAACCCTCTTTCTCTTGTTAACGTTTTAAAGATCAGTAGCCAATTTTGTTTTTCTTAGTTTTTCTCAAAAATTAAGTGGCGACTTTATTTTCAATAAAAATAGATTTTCAAAATTTGGTTTTCAAGGTGTTTAAAATATTTTTCAAAATATTTTTGACTTTTCGTATTTTTGACCCCTAAATCTCAATGCCACAGTTACCACCCGAGAAAAATTTAGAATTTTCTGTTCTTGGTGTTCTAAGCCTCAAAACCCTCAAACACCCACTAACCATCATCTCAACCACAAATTAAAGCCTCTAAACACCTTTTTAACTGTTAGGGTTGGTATACTGAAAATTATATTTTTAGTATTTAATTTTATTTTTAATAAAATTAGTTTTTTATTTTATGAGAATCTTTATGAGCAATGTATGTATATCATTTATTTGTTATACATAGATGTTCGATATTCGGTATAGTATTTAATCAGGTGTGTAGAGTATGGCTTACACACAGAAGACCAGATTTTATGTTCTTGCAGAATATAAGTTTTATGTTTACAGTTTAGATGGAAACGGACATACCATCGGTACGACTGTGGCACAAAGTTTTAGTAGGTCTGTCTTGGTTACAGAGAACAGATAATAGCGTGGTCTATTGTTTCAACTCTATGTGCCAGTACACTTTGTGTGTATTGAATGGGACATTTGGAGTAATTAATTTAGTACTGACTACTGGCTATATAAATTAATTCACACCCCAAGGTTATTATAAATAATACTTATCTTCTTAAACCTGAAATAATTATTAATTTGTGTATATTTAATATTCGTTGTTTTGATTCATTAGAGGGTGCGATCTTATATGGCTCTATATTCCCGGTGAGTTGAATAGCGATATTATTTATATGACAAATATTAATTATTGATGAAATCCACGTCCCGAAAGATCGGGATTGACGATACCCCCTTAAGGATGCTTATAAGTTTTGACCGGGCAAAACTTTACAGGTGGATTTAATTATCCGACGGTCAAATAAGTTAAGCAGAAGGGCTTAAGAAATATGAAGATGCCAATTAAATTATATTGTCAGTAATTAAATTTAATTAGCGGGTATCAAGAATCTTAACGCGGGAAGAAATGGTAAGCATTTAATAACAGGAGCTCAATGCAAGAAGGTCTTGAGATTATAGGTTAGAGTGCAATTATAGTTCTTTAGTTGTGTGAATGTAATTCATTATTTTATGAAAATTACAGAAACTGCTTTTGGTTTTCTATAATTGCAGATACCGCTATGCGTCTTTCTTTTATTACAGAAACCACTAGTTGGTGTTTGTGTTCCACTGGAATTCTTACTCATAATTACTCCCCAGATCCCTGCTATAGCCCTATATATTTGCGGGTAGGCTGAACCAGTTTAAGATTGATAGAATTTATAGTTCAGATATCTCATATATTATTATGATATTATTTTTGTTTTTCAAGACTTAAATATATCAGGGTTCTGCCGATACGAGTTCTCGATGGATCGTAGCCCACACTACGTTCGAGGATCGCGTAATGGAATACAGTAGAAGATCTGACTGGAGCTTCAACTTGGAATCAAGTCGTAGTTGAAGATTAGATCTACATGAGGTATTCTTCTAAATTAACTTTGATTGCACCGATTTTATTTTGATCGTTCTTCGTCAAAAGTTTTATCTAGAACCCGTTTCGGCATTTGCCCATCCTGTTTATTTTTATCGATTAATCATTTTCAAAAACAATGATCTTGGCAGTTTTGCCTCCAACATTGAGCTCACCAAGATAGGATTCTAGACTCTACTGTTGTATAAGGGTGCTATGGGTAAATGTGGGTGTTTTTAACAGGAAGATTGCTGTAGATCTGCGTTTGTTTTGATGTTGGGATTTTGGGTTTTAAGTTCTTTTTCGACAATTTCTGTGATGGAATCGGGTGTCGAGAGTTTCTTTTGAGGTCTCGGTGTTAGGCCTAGGTGTGCGGGTGTTCACGGATGTTGGTTTGGTGTTCGGAGGCTTCCACTCGGGGTTTGGATGTAGAAACCCATAGCTTGGAATTGAGTTTCGCCGAGGTTCGGTCGACTGAACCATGGGGTTCGGTCGACTGAAGTTTGGATCTTGGGTTCGGTGGAGTGAACCGAGGGGTTCGGTCTACTGAACCATGTGTTTAGGCGTTTTGTGGTTTTCCAGTAGGGTGTTCGGTCGACTGGAAGTGGGTTTCGGTCGACTGAAGTGCTGGGGTGTGTGATGATGGTTCTGTGGTTGGGTTTTGGTTTCTGATTGGTGTCCTTTGGTATTCAATTGATTAATTTATGGGAATTAGTTGATTCAAATACCTTTGGGTCCCTTTTGGGGTTTGGTTGGTTGTGTGGTGGTTTCAGGGGTCGTGTTGTGGCCTCGGGTATGCGTTTGAGTGTTGCCCTCGCGGGTGATGTGCATGGTAGATAGGACTTATTGATGTACGGTTAGGTGCGTGGTTTGATGTTGGGTTTGTGTTGGCACGGGTGAGCGTCATGGACCTGTGATTGCCGTGTTGGGAGTGTTTGGGCCAGTGGTGGTCGTATGGGTTGTCCCCGTGAGTGGATGTCGATTTGTTTTGGCGGGTGGCGTCATGATGTATTGTTATACATGATTATGTTCACATTTATAACTATTTATTTATGTACGGAATATGTAAGTGAATTACATAAGGTGATATAGTTATGTGTAACGTGATTTATGCTTTAAAACCTAGAGTTTTATAGGCATGTGACGTGGTTTGTGGAATGTTGTGTTGATCCATGGTTATATGCTTTAAACCCTGGTTTAGGTTTGCTTATGTGTATGAAATGGATTAGATGAATCTGTGATCCAGTTGATATAAATCCTAGTTGATGATGCATGTGTGCGTGTGTGGGTGTATGAGGTAGGCTGCGAAAGCTGATGTATGAGGTAGGCTGTGAAAGCCGGTGTGTGTGCGATATCTGAAGGCTGAAACGAGGCCCTGAAGAGGCACGTGTTCATGGATTGCATGTATTGCATATTGAGACGAATAGACTAATTTTCTTAAAAATCGTATTATCGTCATACGGGAGTCGAAATACTGTATTAACGGCCTGCGGGAGTTGTAATACTCAAATCGTTTTCAGGGCTCTAATGAGTCAAAAAATGATTTTTATCCTCGCTTTCCCGTGCATGTGAAAACGGTTTTCTGACTCTAGTGAGTCGTGATCTAAAACGGTTTTCAAACTATTTTTTTTAGCTTGAAAGAGAGTCGAAAACTGCACTTCGTTTATCGAGCATGTTTAGCTTATACGGTATGTGTTGTTTCGAATCTGCTGATCCTTGGCTTACGGTGTGGGATTTGCTTTTCTTCAGGTACCGGACACGCAGGTTGATCAGGAGGTGCTGGAGAGGTGGAAGAGCTGTAGTCTTCCCTTTTTGTTATTTTGTTACATGTATGTTACAACATGTTTTCGAGCATTGGTGCCGTGTAATGTCGCCGTTTGGCGTTTATATACACTGCATATATGGTTTATTTTGAGAGTGTATTCTCGAGTTGGGTGTATGTTTGGTTGTTTATGGGTGTTTCACGTAGTCCGGAGTTTGGGGCGTGACATAGACGCTGGACTCTCATGATCATGTGGGTTGCTAACATTGTTCTAGTCCTAAAGAAAGATAGAAGAATTCTAGTGTGCGACGAATTCAGAGATATTTACAGGGCTAGTCCTAAGCATGACTTCCCCCTCCCTCACATAGATGTGTTGGTAGATATCATTTCCAAGTTACAGGATAAGTATGCTGACACCTTGGCTACTTGGGCATCGATGATACAAATACCATTCGGAGTAAGATGAGACCCTTAGAGATTCAATAGAGAGATACACCTGCGATCGACAACATCGTTGTTACCCAAGAAGTCAATATTGGACTAGCCTGGTATCACGACATTTGCAATTTTATTAAGAGGGGAGAGTATCCTAGTCGAGCCAGCAAGAAGGATCAAAGAGCTATTAAGAGACTCATCGCACAGTTTGAGACCTGTGGGGGGGACTGTACAAAGGAGAAATATGGGAGTTAAAAAAAAAACTCTACGTTGACACGAGAAAAGGACACGAGTTGATGAGAGAAGTTCATAGAGGAATTTACGAACCTCAGATGAATGGGATAATGAGGAAGATCCTGCACCATGGATACTTTTGGACGACGACGGAAACGGACTATCACCAGTTCGTCTGGAGATGCCGAAAATACCAAATCCACGTAAACCTCGGCCGTGACCGTTTTCAGTTTGGGAAATCGACGTGAAAGGGGAAGTTACGCCCAAGGCATCAAATAGACACGAGTTTATCCTTGTATCAATTGATCACTTCATAAAGTGGGTTGAAACTACCTCTTACTAAGTCCTGAAGGCCTCCTAAGTCGCCAGGTTGATCAAGGAAAATCTTATCTGTCAATACGGAGTTCCACAGGAGATAATTTTTGACAATGGTTCTCACTTTTAAGGAGAAGTTTTAGACCTTTTCGGGGAATATCAGATTGTCAGCCACAAGTCTTTGCTATACATACTGCAAACCAATGGACCTGTGGAAGCTACTAACAAAAATGTAAAGAAAGATTCTACAAAAAAAACAATAGAGGGAAGCAAAGATTGGCCGAAAAAGCGGCCATCCAGACTTCTACTGGAATGACACCTTATGCATTGGTTTATGAGATGGAAGTAGTTTTACCCATAGAACTAGAGATTCCATCCTTAAGGATAATCGCCGAAAGTACCATTCCTGAATTAGATTGGTAAGGGGATAGGTTTGAAGAGTTGCTTTTGTTCGATAAAAGGAGACTGAGGGCATTATTCAAGGGTATCAGAGGAGAATAACTCAGGCATCTAATAGGAAAGTTAAGCCTCGAAATTTAAGAAGGGGTGATTTAGTTCTCATCCCCGATTATCGATCCAAGGAGTAAGCTCAAACCTAATTGGGCAAGGCCTTGTCTTATCAAAATCCTGATGTCAAAAAGAACTGCTATCCTTATGGAATTGGATGGGAATGTCTTTTTGTGCCAATCAACTCGGATCAGCTTAAAAGGTTTTATCCAAGAAAGAAAAAAAAATAAAAAGATAAGCTCACTGGGTTAAAAACTATAAAGGCGGCCCAAGCAAAAGTTAGAGTAGCCCGCAATGCCAAAAACCTAAAAGGGCGACCTTGGCAAATGTTAGGGAAATGAGAAGGAGAGTGTCAATATCCAAGTGTAACCTAAGCCTCGAACTATGTTATGGCCTGATTCCCTTCTTCGGGATACGTCGACAGCTTCTTTCAGAATTTCGACCCAAACCTTTGTTCAAAGCTCTCCTTTGTAATCATGTTTCAAGTAGACGATCAATGCATAAGCTTACTTAAAATTTTTCTAATTAATGAGTTATACTGCAAAAACAAAAATCTAAGAATCCTTTTCAAAAATCATCGCAAGCTAGAAGCAGAGAAACTTTCATTAAAAAGTTTTACTGATTCAATTGGTTCTAAAAAGAAGAGAGGATCGCAAGTGTGACACTCCGTGCTCTGGGCACGTCGGGACATATATAAATATAAATAAAGCGATATTCTAGCCATTTATTCATATTTACATACGTTAATTATTACATCACAAAGGAGTTCTGAATTGTTTAAAAGTACATAACTATTACAGTTTCACTAAGAAATTTCAAAAACTGAATAAAAGAACAAAAGAAGAGGTTTCGAATCCTTAAACTGTATTAGCGGGATCTGCATGCT
Organism: Heliamphora pulchella; assembly: GCA_032270985.1. NCBI lineage: Eukaryota > Viridiplantae > Streptophyta > Magnoliopsida > Ericales > Sarraceniaceae > Heliamphora > Heliamphora pulchella. Next base: position 10,941 of record JAULJZ010120963.1, read on the forward strand.
CTTGGAACTCACCCTGTTCTTCAAACTCTTCTTCTCCCTCTGCGATGACTTTCTCCAAGAACTCCTCCTCACCTATGGCACTAATGCCATGAGCCAAGACCTAGAAGCAAAATACTCTAACTTTTTATCTAATCTCACAGCAAAAAATTCATCACAACGCATATCATATAACATCCAGTACAATTTATAGTTAAGGAGATAGACAAATTTAAGATATGATAGTAGACAAGTCAATAAACATGCGTATATAAGATGCCATGTATGCAATGCAGATGGCCCACCAGACATACACCCAAATTATAATAGGAATTTCACACCAAGAATCACCAGAGTAGACTTTTACGGGTATTTGATTACCAAAGCCATCATCGTGCCTTGTTACAAATAGTAATTGCTTCGCTGGGGTTCATGCCACATCTATTTTATTCAATGGCAACGACGTAGGGTCCACGCCATACTCCAGGCCAACCAAATTCAATAATCATTCATCCTCCAGACCAACAAATTCAACAATTAATCAATCAATAATATAATAAGCGGCTTGTCTCACCTTAAGATTCGTGATGCCTCTGCCTGTGTCAACCCAAAGTCTAAACCATCAAACCATAATACTATTGACGAACCCATGGTGCCTAACAATATTCATGATAAATAATTTCAAACACCGAAAATGAACCCAGGGTGTATAAAGCAATTTTGTAATATCGGGGACGAACCCAGGGCGTACAAGGGGAATATATCCCAAAATATTTACAAAAATGGCAACCAGGGATGCCCTAAATTTAGAACCAAGAAAGACAACAACCCACCCCAACAACGGTTTACAGAGAGGGACTCCAACATGATAAGATGCAACTGAAAACGCCCATGATGTGAAATATGGATCTCAAGTACCACTATCTATAGCATGGCATCAACTAACATGACAAAGTTCATGGTACAACTCACTAAGCATATGGTACAAGTATGTGATGCTCAAGCTACAATTCTCAAGATGCAATTCAAACTTGATAGCATGAGTTCTAAATCATCATATATTCGCTTAAAAATACTAATAAACTAATTCAAACCAATCATCATATAAAACTCGGGTCTCATAGCAAAGCATACTCAAATCACACATAGCACTTTTCAAGGCCAAAATTGAGTACTAAATTAAAATGGTCGACAAGGTTTTGGGGTATCTAGACTTGGGATCAAGTTATGATTATTTAACAACATTTAGATAAACATATTTTCTACAACTCTTATGTTTATCACTAAGGCCAAACCTAAGGAAAAAGGGTGAATAAAGCATCCTAAGTGAACATAGTTCAGCACTTTTTTTAAGATTTTACCGAAAATACGCCTTTGTTGGTCTCGGTTTTGGGGTATCATATCAAGTTTAAATGAGCCAATTTTTGAATATATTCTAGTTTCGTATGTCTTTTACAAGTTTAATGTTTAGTGCTAAGGATAGTTATTTGGAACACGTTAGAGTTTTTGGACATTTTAGAAAATAGGTTCTGTCAGCCGCCAAAAATCAGCAGAGCCGATTTTGGACAGAGGGTTTGAAACGGTTTTGAGGGACCATCCAGAAGATTCTAGGCCTAGTTTTTGGACACCATGTATTTAAATATGTCAGCTACAACATTCATGTAGACCTCTTTGCGAGTAGGTCAGTAAAAATAGGGTTTTTGGGCTACACAAATATATGACGGAAGAGCCCTTTGAGGGCTGAAACACAATAGATAGTCTCAAAGGAGTTTTGACTTATCAAAACTCAATAATTTTTCCTCATTTTTGTTAGGTACATAGATACACATGTTATATACAACTTTTATGTTTTGACTAAAGTTCGGATCTCATTGTAAACTAGTGTGTTTAGGTAGGAGTTATTGACTGATCGAAAAATGACACACTTTGGTAAAATTGCAGTATCTCGAATTCTACTTACTTAATTGAGTAGAAACTAACTTTGGATGAAAGATAACACAAAAATATAAATTTGTACATAAAAAAACATGCTTAGATCAATTTTCTACATTGAGTTATGACGTTCCATAATTTAGGACAGAAACATCTATGTTCTCAAAAATCAAGTCTCCTTAGGTCCAAGTCTCCTACTTATGATATGTTAAGGTTTTGTTCCATTTCTTTGTATGCTTATTTTTTAGACATTAATATCAAGGCTCCATCACACTTATAAGTCATCAAACTCAAAAATAACCACACACAACAACATCTCATATCATCTATAAACAACAACAGCCCCTAATTCTTGACCACGACGCCTTTTCAGTTTGTTTTTGGTTCTCTATTCATATCATCCATAAGGATTAGAGGTTTTACTTAGTTGTTTGAAAGATCAAATTAGGATAGATGATAGATTAGGACTTAGCTTTAGGAAAATTCCATAGATTCCTTCTTTTTCCTTCTTTTTCTCCCTCAAACTCATATGAACACTTAAGATCAATTGAGGTCTGGTTTCTCCCCCTCTCTTGGCTAAAAATATCAAGTGAAGAAGAGGGTGTTTGGCTTGGTTTATATAGGGAAGGGCTAGGGGACAGGGGGGGGGAACAAAAAGGTACCTTTAAAGACTTTTTCCTTCTTTTTAATTAATGTGATTTGAGGAGATTTGACTTGGTGCAATATTTGAAACTTACACATTAGATATGGGGAAGAGAAATACAGTTAGGGTCAGTTTGGGGGACAAAAATCTGATCCCCCATCAATCAAAGGGCTTTTTCTTGGTTTACATGCTCTTATTGTGCAAGAAAATGCATTAAAAGTTAATTTGATGTATCTTTTTGGTGTCTTTTCCTATTGAGACCTATTATTTTCGTATATCTATGATAAATTTAGTATTTTTATAAATTATCATAATTTCTATAATAATTGATTAAATAGATATAGTCTTTTAAGTCAAATTAAGCTATTTTGACAATATAAAACTTTTTAACTTATTTTATTGTGTATGAATTTCAATAATGATTTGTTTGCTTTTGTTAACCTATAATACCATATTATTATGTATATTACTTGTTTAACTAGTGTTGGATCATCATAATGTTTGATTTAATACCTTTCTCACCTTTTTAAGCTAAAAAAGAGCAAAAAACTACTTTTTAGCACAACTCCCAAGGTGGTCGGCCACTAAGGGGTATTTTTGTTATTTTTAATGTTATTTTAACCTTTTCTACTTAGTTGTACTTAAATCCTTGATTTAGGGTACCCATGCATCAAAATTTAGATTTATAAGATTATTTGCTGTACTAGGGGAAAAATGGTTATTTTACCCTACTTATGAGGATTTGTTTTTGATTTCTAATTCATTATTTCATGATATCTACTTAATTTAGAGTGTTGGAAGACTCTCTAGGTGTTAAGGTTTTGTTACCTGAGTTTTAGACCTTTATTGGGTTTTCGAGTTGAACTTAGGGTTTTCGAGTCGTATTAGGGTTTTGTACCTCTTCTATGCTCTATGGCCTCGTGGGCTATCCATCACTAATACTAGGGTCCGAGCAGGGTTGTTACAAATTACCCCTCTTAAACAAATTTCGTCCCTAAAATTTTATCACGTACTTCATCATATGGAAGGTTGAGGATGATTTACTAACATCGTGCCTTCTCGTTCTTCAAAATTGTGTCCTTGTTTACTTGAGTCGTTCTTTATTGAGGGCGTGGATAAGGCGGGGCCCATATATTCATTACTTAGAGTAATGGTTGTTTTGTTTTACTAACATCTTAAACTAATTACTACCTAATCTTTAACAATCATGTCATATAATCAGCTAGCCCGAAAAAGCTTTGTATCTCTGTCACGTTAGTTGGCTTCTTCCCATTAACTACTGCTTCTACTTTTGTTGGGTCCACTTGAATTCCTTCTCTAGATATAACATGACCCAAAAAGACCATTCGGACCAACTCACATTTACCAAATTTTGCATACAACTTGTGCTTTCTCAAGATCTGCAAAGAATCTTCAAATGTTCCTTATGTTCCTCCTCACTCCGAGAATATATCCGAATGTCGTTTATCAATACAATTACGAAATGGTCTAAAAAGCTTCTGAACACCCGATCTATTAGGTCCATAAACACGACCGGCGCATTCGTTAACCCGAAAGGCATCACCACAAATTCATAATGTTCGTAACGAGTCCTAAAGGCAGTCTTGAGCATATCTAACTCCCGTACTTTCAATTTGTGGTATCATGACCTCAAGTCTATCTTTGAGAACACGCTGACTCCAAAACACAACTTACATCGAGTACGACTCCCACAAGCGATCATACGTCTCTAAACTAGCCCACCACCGAAATTGATTTCAAACATTCTCTGCTTTTGTCTTGAAAGACTATCACTCCCCGTTTTCTGAACTACCAAAAACTATCTCATTGCCACATTCAAACGTATACCGAAGACTACTTTTCGATCGACTAACGACTACGAACTCGAAATCACATCGCCACTTTGTGTTGAACCACTCTAGCCTTACGACCATCAATACTAATACCGCCACTTGAACCTAATGAGTCACTAGGGCAAAACATACCATATAAACTAAATGCTCCACGGGTGTATGCTTACCCTTACGAACCCAATCACAAGCTCGTCATAACACAATAGACATTCACATATTTTCTTCATGTACGTACCAACCACCCTATAATCCTTTAATCGAACAGTACTAACTCGTGATTCTAAAATCTCTTGCCATCATCACTCAATCCCTTCACACATTCTCTGCAACACAATCAAACCAAGAACCACTTTCGCACTTTAATTATTTCTTCTTACCCATATTCTACCGAGACACTCGATTCACTCTAGGCCAATTACAAAAACCATACCCATGAATTCGTATAGTCTCACTTACGCTTCCACTCTTCTCATCCAAGTACTTATTCCTCACACGTACTCACACTAAGTTGCTACGCAACTCCATCAGAAACAACAGAATTATATCATCCTTCAACTTTTCATACATAGAGTCCACACATTCTCATGAGAAAATTCCTTCTCTATACAAGAAACATTTATGCAGTAATTTAAACAAGCTTGCCCTAACGGGTCACATCACAAAAGGTTCTTGAAAGTAACTTCCTTGCAACTCATACCAATACGAAAACAAAAATCGAATACCAACCCCATAAGAGCTACACAGTCTAGACGTCAAACGAATACAAACCGATACTTAAGAACCTACAACGTGAACAACTCGATCTGTCTAAAATGCGCACTCCACCCCTCAAACAATTTTCAGCGTTAATGGGACTCACTGTTTCCACAAACTCCTTGGCACCCAAATCCTTGAATTGTTTAACTAAAGAGTTACCAGTCCTTCTGGCCCATATTGCAATTCATCTTGGACTATGTTCACCTGTCTTGCGTAGTTGTTCATCTCGAGAACCGTCATTCTTATTCTAATTAGAAAACTTAGTCCCTTTTTAAACTTTCTATGCCTTTCCTCCTCATTAGGTATATGCTGGGTGGCATATCGTGACAACTCTATAAACTTCATCTTGTATTTTTCCACAGTCATCCTTCTTTGTTCCAGGTTGATGGATTCTTGCTCCATCTCATACTTGTAGTCTATGAGCTTGTACTGCTGGTCGAACGCTTTCTCAAATGATCCCAAGTGATTCTCTGGGGAACGAGTGGTTTAACTTTTGGCACTGGCACCTTTATTAACATCTCTGTGGCTTTTCACTGATAGTACACTTCTCCCCTAAACATAAAATCTACGAGGTCAATACTATTATCTGCATCTACCCCCAACCTATCAAGAATACGCACAACATCCTTCAACTAGTTTTCTTCTTCTTCTGGGCTAAGGGTTCCCACGAACTATTTTGCACCTGGGTCCTTAAATTGTTTGATTAAGGAGTTACTGTTCCTCTCAGCTTGCGTTGTGATCCAACTCGCATTCTGTTCGGTCAATTTTACGATCTCCTCCAACACCCTATCGGTTGGGTCAGGTTTTATCAATGCCATTTGCGGAGATTCTTCTTATCATGCCTCATTCTACTAATTCAGGTTGAATAAGGCTCCGTCCGAGTTTCTCTATGCTCCTCCCTATTGTAGGAAAGCTATGACTTAAGGCTCCATACAAGAGTCCAACTTATAGGCATAAGGATAAGAATAAATTATCTATGGAAGGTTTTAATGACATAAGGGTCGTCTCCCTTAATCTGATAACTCACCTAGACTTCGTAAACTGATAATAAGAGAAGACCCCTCCCAAGTTATCTCCCCAATTTGATAACTTGATTAGACTTCCAATTAGAACAATGCGCCTGCAGAACGCGTTTCCCAAATGGACCTCAAAGCCAGTCAGTCAAATGCCCGAAGACAAAGGTATGACAACCCCAGGCCGAAACTACTCTTCATAAACAATCGTAAGACGACAAATATAACCTACGGTCCACCACAGATCACACACTAATGAGTCTACAGAACCTATAAGCATGCAAACTTTTTATATCTGGACTTATTGCAATTGCAACAGATTACTAAGTTTGTCTCTTTTACTCCTAGTTGTTCCCTTTTTCCATTTTGAGGGTAAGGTTCTGGGTGCGTGTACTTCTTATTGTTGCTTGGCGGTCCTTCTTGATTGTCTTCTCCACTTTTTAGTGGGCAATGAGGCATCTTATGCCCATGTTGGTTACACTTATAATAAGCTCTTACTATTGTTCGCTGTTGTTTTATTGCCTTGATCCAAACCTCAGTTGTTCGAAAATAATCCTTCTTCTCAGGTGCTGGGATATTTTGTACCCTTAGGTCCGATAAGTACCATGATCCCATCTGAGGTGCCTTCCTATGTGATCGATCCAAATTGACTGCTAGGTCTTGCAAGATTTGTGCTAGGCTCGCGACGTCCACTTCCTCCCCAATCCTGCATTCTTTTACTGAGTACCCATGGTTCTGTCATTGTCCTGCCATCTTTAAGAAAGAGAAAAGGAAAAAGGGTCATTGAATTATCCAATACGGTTGGTTCTACTTATAAAGATGAAGTTGCGGGGTTCTAACGGTGTCTCCCGAGCTGATATCTAAAACTTCTCCAGGTATGTACTCCTATCTACCCCTCTTAAAAGAAGATAACACATTGCATGAGTCTCCGATCTTTGATCTCAGTGGTCTTACTCGTCCTTCGTATGTAGATTCCCTGTTGCTTCTGATCCCGGTAATGTCCTGACACGACTTGCTATAGGACTTAGACGCAGCAGATTTTAGTTCTTATAATGTACAGATGATAATGATAATTAATACGACGCATCCTATAGAGTTCTACGCGGCAAAACACATGATTTCCCATAAATCAAGGCCTGAAGGTTCACTAAACACGGGCTCTAATACCAACTATGACGCCCCGTCCTCCAGGCACGCCGAGACATACATAAATATAAATAAAAGGATATTCTATCCATTCATTTATATTTACATACATTAATTATTACATCATAAAGGAGTTCTGAACTGTTCAAAAGTACATAACTACTATAGTTTCACCAAAAAATTTTAAAAATTACACTAAGCACGGAAAAACTGAATAAAAGAACAAAAACAGAGGTTTTGAATCCTCAGAATGCATCAGTGGGATCCACGTGCTCTTGGAACTCACCCTGTTATTCAAACTCTTCTTCTCCCTCTGTGATGACTTCCTCCAAGAAATCCTCCTCACCTTTGGCACGAATGCCATGAGCCAAGGTCTAGAAGCAAAACACTCTAACTAATTTCACGGTACAAAATTAACCACAATGCATACTATATAATTGCTAGTATAATTTATAGTTAAGGAGAGAGACAAATTTATGACAAGATAGCAGACAAGTTAATAACACATGCGTATATGAGATGTCATGTATGCAATGCAGATGCCGCACCCGACATATACCCATATTATAACAAGAATTCCACATCGAGAATCACCAAAGAAGACTTTTACGGGTATTTGATCACCAAAGTCATCATCGCACCTTGTTGAAAATAGTAAATACTTTGTTGGGCTTCATGCCTTAGCTGTTTTATTCAATGGCAATGGCGTGGTGTCCGCACCATACTCCATGCCAACTAAATTCAATAATCATCCATCCTCCATACCAACAAATTCAAAAATCAATCAATCAACAATATAATAAGCGGTTTGTTCCACATTAAAATTTGTGATGCCTCCGCCGGTGTCAACCCAAAGTCTAAGCCATCGAAACCAGAATGCTAGTGATGAAACCATGGTGCCTAATAATATTTATGATAAATCATTTCAAACACCAGACAAACCTAGGGTGTATAAAGCAATTTTGCAACACCGGGGATGAACCCAGGGTGTACAAGGGGAATATATGGCAAAACATTTACAAAAATGGCAACTCGGGACGCCCTAGATTTAGAACCAAGAAAGACAACAACCCATCCCAACAACGGTTTATCGAGAGGGACTCCAACATGATAAGATGCAACTGAAAACGCCCATGATGTGAAATATGGATCTCAGGTACCACTATCTATAGCATCGAATCAACTAACATGACAAAGTTCATGGTACAACTCACTAAGCATAAGGTACAAGTATGTGATGCTCAAGCTACAATTCTCAAGATGCAATCCAAACTTGATAGCATGAGTTCTAAATCATCATATATTCACTTAAAAATACTAATAAACTAATTCAAACCAATCATCATATAAAGCTCGGGTCTCATAGCAAAGGATACTCAAATCACACTTAGCACTTTTCAAGGCCAAAATTGAGTACTAAATTAAAAGGGTCGATAAGGTTTTGGGGTATCTAGACTTGGAATCAAGTTATGATTTTTTAACACCATTTAGATAAACATATTTTCCACAACTCTTATGTTTATCACTAAGGCCAAAACCTAAAGAAAAAGGGTGAATAAAGCATCCTAAGTGAACATAGTTTTGCACTTTTGTCAAGATTTTACCGAAAATACGCCTTTGTTGGTCTCGATTTTGGGGTATCATATCAAGTCTAAATGAGCCCATTTTTGAATATATTCTAGTTTCGTATGTCTTCTACAAGTTTAATGTTTAGTGCTAAGGATAGTTATTTGGAATAAGTTAGAGTTGTTGGCCATTTTAAAAAATAGGTTCTGTCAGCGACCAAAACTCAGCAGAGCTGGTTTTGGACAGAGGGTTTGAAATAGATTTGAGGAACCATCCAGAGGTTTCTAGGTCTGATATTTGGACACAAAGTAGTTCAATATGTTATATACAATGTTCATGTAGATCACATTGGGAGTAGGTCACTAAAAATAGTGGGTTTTGGGCTACACAAAAATATGTGATAGAAGTGTCCTTTGATGGTTGAAACACAATAGAGTGTTTGAAAAGAATTTTGACTTATCAAACCTCAATCTTTTGTTCTCATGTTTGGTGGTTTGATATATATACATGTTATCTACAACTTATAGGTTTTGAGCAAAGTTCAGATCTCATTATAAACTAGGGTTTCTTGGTCGGTACTTTTGACTGGTCGAAAAACATTACACTTTGGTAAAATTGCAATATATCGATTTCTACTTACTCGAATGAATTGAAAATAACTTTGGATGAAAGATTATATAAAACTACAAATCTGGACATAAAGAACATGCTTAGATCAATTTTCGGCATTGAGTAATGATGTTCCAAAGTTCAGGGCAGAAATATCTATGTTCTCAAAAATCAAGTCTCTTTAGGTCCAAGTCTCCTACTTATGATATGTCAAAGTTTTGTCCCATTTATTTGAATGCTTGTATTTTAGAAATTAATATCAAGGCTCCAATACACTCATAAGTCATTAAACCCAAAAATAACAACACACAACAACATCTCATATCATCCATAAACAGCAACAGTCCCTAATTCTCAACTACGACGCCTTTTCGGTTTGTTTTCGGTTCTCGATTCTTAGATTGTTTAAAGAGTTGAGTTGAGAAATATTTTAAGGAATATTAGACATAATATTTAGAGGTTTTATGTACTTGCTTGAAAGATCAAATGAGGGTGAATGATAGATTAGAACTTAGCTTTAGGAAAATTCCCTTGATTCCTTCTTTTTCCACCTTTTTCTCCCTTAAACTCATATGAACACTCAAGATCAATGGAGGTCTGGTTTCTCTCCATCTCTTCGCCAAAAATATCAAGTGACGAAGAGGGTGTTTGGCTTGGTTTATATAGGGAAGGGCTAGAGAACAAACGGGGGACAAAAAGGTACCTTTAAAGACTTTTTCCTTCTTTTTAATTAATGTGATTTGAGGAGATTTGACTTGGTGCAATATTTGACACTTACACATCAGATACGGGGAAGAGAAATACAGCTGGGTCAGTTTGGGAGACAAAAATCTGTTCTCCAATCAATCAAGGGGCTTTTTCTTGATTTACGTGCCTTTATTGTGCAAGAAAATGCATTAAAAGCTAATTTGATGTATTTTTTGGTGTCTTTTCCTACTGAGACATATTATTTTAGTATATTTATAATAAATTTAGTATTTTCATGAATTATCATAACTTTTATAGCAATTAATTAAATAGATGTAGTCTTTTAAGTCAAATTAAACAATTTTAGCAATATATAACTTTTTAACTTATTTTATTGTGTATGAACTTCAATAATGATTTATTTTCTTTTGTTAACCTATAATACCATATTATTATATATATTAGTTGTTCAACAAGTATTGAATGATCATAATGCTTGATTTAATACCTTTCTCACCTTTTTAAGCTAAAAAGAAAGAAAAAAGCTACTTTTTGGAACAACTCCCAAGGTGGTCAGCCACTAAGGGGTATTTTTGTTATTTTTGATGTTATTTTGTTCTTTGCTACTTAATTATACTTAAATCCTTGATTTAGGGCATCCATGTATCAAAATTTAGGTTTCTAAGATTTTTTGCTGTACTAGGGGCAAAATGGTCATTTTCCCTACTTATGAGGATTTGTTTTTTTATTTATAATTCATTATTTCATGATATTTACTTAATTTAGAGTGTTAAGAGACTCTCCGGGTATTAAGGTTTTGTTGCTAGAGTTTTGGAACTTTTTAGGGTTTTTGAGTTGAACTTAGGGTTTTCAAGTCGCGTTAGGGTTTTAAACCTCTTCCGTGCTCTATGGCCTCGTGGGCTATCCGTCACTAATACTAGGGTCCGAGCAGGGTTGTTACAGCAAGTCCTCATCCTAAAAAGCTAAAAAGAAAAGGAAGAGAAAGCAAATAAAATATTAAGGTACAACAAAGCAAAGTTAAGTCCTTCTCCTCTTTACGTCTCTTGTTTGCCTTGCACTACACTCTAATTTTGTCCCAACCCAAGCCTTGTAGTCCTCAGTAAGCCCACTGTCGAACTCTCTACCGACCAAAATCCTCATTCAAGAAATCCAATAGAGCTGGTACTAAACCAAGAAAGGGACTCGATGTGTAGAACTGTATAGATGACTCACAGCAGTGTCAGGTCTAATCTAAGTATACCCAAATTGACGAAGAATGTGATATGGATGATAGAGAGTGGTCAGCTTCAAGCCAACCAGGAAAACCCCCGAGAGACCCACAGTGATAGTAGCCATCAGAGTTATCTTCAGCCAGAGGCATAGCCAAGAGATGTCCTCCCCAATCAAAGAGCTTGGATAATCCTTCTAAGTAGCTTTAGTGGGGCAGAGGCGGTAAGCTTGACGATGGAGGAATAATTTCACACTGTAGTTATCGGACGTGGGTTTCTCTAACAGATTCACCTTCTCCATCATCCAAACCTGAGAGAAATAAAGAAATAGGAGAGCTAAGAAAAAAAAATATAGAGAAATATCGAAAAGAAGAGATGAGCAAAAACTAGAGAGAAATAAAGAAAAAAGAGTGGTGAGTGGGAAAAGATAGAGAGAAATACAGAAAAATGAGAGCTGAGATAGAGAGAAATGCAGAAAAAGGAGAGCTGAGTGGGAAAAGATAGAGAGAAACACAGAAAAAGGGGAGTTGAGCGGGAAAATAAAGAGAAATACAAAAAAAGGAAAGACGAGTGACTACCTGTAGCAGTAAATCACTGCCCACGAGGTAAGGGGCACCTTCAGTATGAACCGTGTCAAGCTTGAGAAGAGTCTCAGCAAGGACTAGTGGAACGAGATCCCGGACCTCGTAAATCTGATAAGCTACATCCACTAAAGAAGAGCTAGCCTGTCCATCAGAAGACCCCACAAGAAAATAAGCGAGTAAACAGATACAACGAGCGTAACGACGCTAGAGCTGAAGGGGTCGAAATCGATGAATGATCTGAGCCACATCAAGAACTCCATCATGAGTAACAAGAAAAGCCTCACATTTAGAGTAGCCACAAAGATGCATCATCCAGTCTTTGGGATTCAAAAATGGAATAGGAACTATGACTCCGTCTTGAGACAAAATCTCAAGACTAGCGAAAAAGTCTTACACCGTCGGGCACAGCTCCTCATATTCGAAGCGAAACACGTGCACGTTGGGACCCTAAAGTTGGGTAGCTCCTCTTAGAAGATGCCAATCGATTCTTATGATCTTAAAAAAGAATTAATAGCGCATCCACGAAGTTCTTGCGCTTGACCAAGGAGAACTAGCCTATCTATGACAAGAGGGAGTTGTTAAAAGAACAAGCCATAGAAAGACAAGATGAATAGAGAATATCTCAGGCAGTAGAATTTGAACCAGTGGGTCCCCTTTTCTAGAGCTCAAAAGGAGAGAAGACCATAGAATCGGCCTTCATTTTTGCGCCAAAAAGCTCTGCCATCAAACATCACGGCCATGAACTCCAATCTTTTAGGTCGCCACTTTCAAACATCATGGCCACGAGATTCTTCTTCACGACTACAACCTTTTTCCTACAGAAAATTTATGACAACACTTCCCTTTCCTGCTAGTATCCTTGCCAGGAACCTGTAAGCAACTCGCAACACAAAAATGGGCTCACATGGTAAGTATTCAACTCACAAACATGCATCATGCATAATAAAAGATTCTAGTGATCGAAAACATGTTTTCATATGTATGAAAAAAGAAAAGCATCCGCAATGAACATAATGTTATCTGAAGGCACGAAGGCCTACCCTAATCAAAATAGTAATGTATACAAGTACAGTGCATCAAGTGTATCGGTGGGCACTTAGGCTTAAGTAATGAAATAGGCACACAGGCCTCCATGTATAAGAAATAAAAGGGAAAAGAAAAGAAGAAGGAAGCAACAAGGGTCGTCACTCTCGCCGGGCCATCTTTTCCTCTTCTAAAACCCTAGTTATACACGAAGCGCTGTCTAGATCCTAAGCTCATGAGAAGATCCTTAGGTTTTTCTAAAGCCATAGAGGACTAGGCATCTCTTTTTTTCCCAAGTCTTAGAGGACTAGGCTTCCCTCTTTTCAAGCCCTAGAGGACTAGGCATACCTCTTTCCCAAGCTCTAAAGGACTAGGCATCCCTCTTATTCCAAGCTCAAGAGGACTAGGCATCCCTCTTTTTCAAGCCCTAGAGGACTAGGCATACCTCATTTTCAAGCCCTCGACGACTAGGCATACCTCTTTCCCAAGCCTTAGAGGACTAGGCATATCTCTTTCCCAAACCTTAAAAAACTGAGCATCCCTCTATCCCAAGCCCTATAGGACTAGGCATCCCATTTTTCCTAAAACCCTAAAGGACTAGGTATCCCCCTCTTCTGAAACTCTAGTCATATGCGAAGCGTTGTCTAGGTTCTAAGTTCATGAGATGATTCTTAAGTTTGCCAAGCCCCAGTGTTCGAATCACCCTAAGCCTTACTTCCCAGGCACCTCTAGTGGAGTTCTTAAAAGCTTTGGATTGTTGATTACTTCTTCAGGTCCTGACTTAACCTTTTAAAGTTTCTATGTTTTGCATCATACTTTGTACCTGCACTATGTTTTGCATCTATCATGCATCATGATTAGCCTGTTTGCATCATACGCATTGCCCCACGAACTACGACTGGTATGATCACTTGCAATGGGGTACGTAGGAAACTCGATAGAAATTCAAATTCAACCACGCTTTTTTGTGTGTTTTGTTTGTGCTTAAGATTAACAGCTTGTTCAATCGGTTCGTCTCTAGAGCTTTGGCATTTACTTGCACCATGAGTTATTGCAAGCTTTGTCAAAGAGGGCCAACTATAGACACCTCAATATGACCAAGCTGAATCTTAGGCACCCATCTTGAATGTGCTCCAATGACGAAAAAATGAGAGTTATGCTCAAAGTTACTCTCAAGCAAGTGAAATCACGAATTCAGCTCAAAACCAAAGAAAACCACAAAAAACCTTCAGGCTGTCACATTCCTATCTTCACGACCACCACATTTTTGAAAACCCTAGAATAGGTCGTGTCCTACCTATCATGGCCGCTACCTTTTTTAAAACCCTGGAACGTGTCGTGTCCTTCCTATCACGGTCGCTACCTTTTTGAAAACCTTAAAGAAAGCTGCGACTTCCTTTGTCACGGTTGTTACTTTTGTTGAAACCCTAAACCTAGTGACGACTTTTGAAACTCACGACTTCCCTTTTCACTACCATAAAGGTCACGGCCACCACTGTACAAAAGCAAAAAGGTAGCGGCCGTCACTATTACCCCTTTTTGGACAGGTGGCAACATTCTAGAGAGGGTCTGTGTTGCCCACTTTTGCTATAAATAGGCGTTATTTTTCAAAAGAAACAGAGAGAGAAAGGACCTGGAGGTTCAAACTCTACCAAAATCAAAACTCACCCATCTATTTCATGTTTTTTGAGCCTAGGTCGTGTTCTTGCTTGCATTGGAGAAGCTCGTAGAACTAATATTTGTTTGGAGCCATCCTATTCTCACCCCTAAGGGGCCATTTGAGGCGAATATTCATACGAGGTAACATTAGGAACCACGACTCTTTTATAAACCCTTATTTTCTTCTCCTGAGGGTGTTGTGGCTGAGGTTTTTTTGGTTTTTTATTGCTTATTTGCTATTTATTTCAATACAAGTATTCTTTCTTCAAGTTTTTATTATAAATAGTGTATTCATAACTTTTTGTTTCATATATTTACTGTCGTTTCCATCTCATTTCGACACTCACAAGCACACTAAACACACCAATAATTTTTTGAGGTTCTGAATCATAACGGCCACGACCATCTAATATAACGACCATATATTTCGTTAAACCCACAGTAACAACCGCGAGGTTTTTATGCCTAACTGCCATCTTTATGTCTATAAATAGTACAGCCGTGACATCCAATAGAAATGACCGCGACCTTTATTTTTAGGTTATGATGTGAAAACTCTTTCAAAAATCCCCTGATGTTCATTTATTTTAAGGTTTTTCCTCTTTTTACTATTCTATTTAGTATCACTTCTTTTCTATGCCTTAGTTTATTTTCTTGGTGGGTGATGAACATGGGATCTAGCCAAGACCAACTGGGTCATGGTCTTTGTTCTCTACAACTTCATTCCCATGTATTCTATGGATTTCAAATACAATGGCCACGACCTTTCAATGTCATGGTCGTGTGTTTTATAAGACACACCGTGCAGGCCGCGCATTTGCTACGAGAGCCGCAATCTTTATTTCTATGATTGTTATAGCTGTCACCTACCTTTGCTACGATCGTAAGGTTTGTTGAGGCCAGTAACATGAGAAATATGTTAATCGTATTCTGTTATCATTTTTAGTATCCTGTATATTCTGTTTTGAGTTATTATTTATATATCGGATGAAAGGTGATGGATTTAATTTAGAATCAATAGGTCATAGCCTCTCCCCTGCTTATCCTGTACATATGAGCCTCCTTCAAGCCTTGTTCTGTGTTCCCCTTTTCTGGACCATTAAAAAACCATAGCCGCTACCTTTGTTTGTCACAGCCGTTAGTATTCCATCATGTTTCTCACAGTTACCTTATGTTTGGGACAACCGCCAGTTTTGTGCCTTATTTACTCATGGCCGCAACATTAGTTTCCACAGCCGTTTATTTTGTGTATATCCAGTAGTTCAAAACAGTGTTTTAATCTTTTCTGTTTGTCTTCTACCATCTATTTATAGCATGATTAGAAGTAGAAACCTTTTTGCATGTCCCTTAGGTACTTATTTATTTATTTTATTGCTTACTCGCATGCGTTTTACTTTGCTTTGCTCAAACGATACGTGTGGCGTATCTAAAAATAATCACTAAGTTGCATGATCCTAAGAATCATAGTTAGGATTTTGTTTCGTTGTTTGATTTTATTTGAACTCTCTTTAACCTCCCGTTCTGTATATTTTATCTTTGAAAAGTTTACAACAAGAACTAATATTGACAAAGTATAGGCCAACCTCACGGTTGGGCGAAAGGGGTGCCCTTACAATTTCCCTTTTTGTACCTTAGTCTCCGAACCCTCTTTTTCTCCTGTTTTATTTTTTAAGATCCACAATCTTCTTTCTGTTTTTCTTTATTTTTCTCAAAAACCAAGTGGCGATTCCATTTTTCTAAAAATATGCTCAGATACCTTGGATTTTCTTATTTTTAAAAGGAAAGAATATTTTTTTTCTAAAAATAATAGATGTCCGGTGCACCACATGAATAAACAAAAACGTCCGCAATAGTATAAATGGAACATGTCAATTCCTAAGAAACTATCTCATATCATGGTCTAGCCAGAAACAAAACTTAGTAGCCTTATCTATAGCTGAGGCTGAGTACAATGTAGCTGGTAGTTGTTGTACACAAGTTCTTTGGATAAAACAGTAACTAGAAGACTATGGTGTATGTTTAGATCATACTCCCATTAAATCTAATAACACAAGTGCCATTAACATATCCACGAACCCTATACAACACTCTAGAACAAAGCATATTGAGATTAGACATCACTTCATTAGAGATCATGTTCAAAAGGGCAACATAGAACTTGAATTTGTAGGCACAAACCACCAACTTGCTAATATATTCACCAAACCTTTAAATGGAAAAAGATTTTGTTATATTAGAAGAGAACTTGGTATGCTATGTGCTCCAAATTGATACTTGAATACCATACTAACCATGCTTGATCAATGCTTTTCATGCTTTATTTTTGAAGTGTGAAAGGTGTTGACACAATGTTAAAAAGTGTCAGCACATGTGTAAAAGTGTTGACACAAATGCTATATAGTATCAACACTTTTTAAGGAAAGTGTTAACCCTAGTTATAAAGTGTTGACACTATTCAAATTCTTGCTCTTGGTAAAATTTGTGTCGACTCGCCTGTGAGGAGTGTCGACTCAATGAATCGAAAGTGTCGACACTTTATTAAAACGTGTCAACACAATTTCTATTTTTGAGCACCCCCAGTGCCTTGTGAAAAATGTAAACTCTAATGCGTTTTGTGTGGACACATTTCATAGAGTTTATAAATAGGCAGTTTTCCCTCGTTTTCTCTTTTGCATTCAAACTCTTCATTTCCAAAAGAAACCGTTCGTCTCCGTCTCCCTCTCTTCAACTCCTCCATTCTTCTTCGAATCCTAGAGTCAGCTCCTCTTTTCCCTCTCTTTCTCTCTCAATTTCACCGTCAATGCCCCCAAGGATAATGGGAAAAGAAAGCAAAGAGAACTATGGCGGGACCTTCGACTGATGCTGGAATCGACTCATCTCTCCAATTTCAATTCACAAAGTACAAGAACTTCTATTTCACCTCCTTCGTTAATCGTTAGGTAATCTCTAGACAATCCATTGATTCGTATTCTTTGATTCCATAGAAATAAAATTTTCTGAGTGGTTGACCATCCTCGGTTAGATGGATTTGCTTCAAATTCGAGACCACCACTATCCCACTCTTGTGAAACTTTTATATGCGCACTTCAAATTCATTGGCCCCCTCTGACAATACCATCACCACTTGAGTGAGCGGTGTAGACATTACCCTGACCACCAAAACACCAATTGAGATTCTCGGTCTCCCCAAGGGACATCTATTTGTTCCATGTAACAAGAAAAAGAGAACCATAGAAGGTTTCTCATTTCATGAGGCAGTGAAATAAATTTTTGTAGTGGAAGTTGAAAACCCTAACAAACCCCTTGAGGCCAATTCACGAAAACCTGAGATGAGGATCCTTCATTATTTTGTTAACCATATCTTTTTGCCTCAATCTGGAAAGTTTGGAGATGTGACTCGAAAATAGAGCTCGGATGAGGTGATAAGAGCTGCTGGCGAGTTAATTTTAAAATGGTAGAAGAAATCAAATTAAAATGAATTCAAAGTTTTACTCATCATAATTAACGATTTTTTTTTTAATTATGTGATTCTCATGATTAAAATGGATTTCAACCCACTCGCTTTTATACTCAAAGAAAACAAACCTACGGGACTAAATTTTGTTGACTTGAAATGTAACTTGGATATAGCTTTAACTACAAATGGTATTCCTTCAATACCAGAAAATGTGTTTGTTTCTGAATAAGGTTCTTCCTTTGGGCCGAAAGGCATGAAGAAGAAAAAGACTCAAAAATAGGGAGACACGATTTCTAGGGTAGTTAGTGAGCCACAGACTGGTGTGAAAAGGCCAAATGGCAGATGTTTTCATTGCAACCAGACCCGGTACTTGAAAAAGCTATGTCCAATATTTCTCAAAAGGCAGAACAAATGGGCAAAATCTATTCACTAGTTGTGGAAACATGTTTAGCGGTGTTATCTACTGGTACCTGGTGTGTAGACACTAGAGCCACTAATCATGTCTGTAATTCATTGCAGGGGTTCCTAAAAACCCGACAACTTAATGATGGGAAGATTTACTTGCATATGGGTAATAATACAAAGGTAACAGCAGTTGCAGTAGGAGATATCACTCTCAATTTTGGTAGAGATCGGTTTTAATATTGATAGATTGTCTTTATGTACCTGCCATTAGAAGGAACTTAGTTTCTGTTTCTGGATTGGCTAAAGATGGATATTTGGTTTATTTTAATAACTCTGTGATTATTAAAGATAATAAATGGGTTATCTGTTCTGGTACATTGGTGGATGATCTTTATATTATTACTCCAATCTCTCGTACACTACAACTGACTGAAATAAATAACACATCTAATTTATCATATAAGAGAACGTTTCCTTCTTTAATGAACCAAATGTTTCTTTGGCACTTACGCTTGGGTTATATTAATCTAAAAAGAATAAACAAACTGGTAGCAGATGGACTTTTGAGTTCATTAGAAGTGGAGACACTTTCAGTCTATGTATCTTACTTAGAAGGTAAAATGACCAAGAGGCCCTTTTCGGCTAAAGGCTATAGAGTTAAAGGACCGTTGGAGCTGGTTCATTCTGATGTGTGTGGTCCTATGACAATCCGGACTAGAGGTGATTTTCAGTACTTCATCAGTTTCATTGATGACTACTCAAGTTATGGATACATTTACCTGATGCACCATAAGTTTGAATACTTTGAGAAATTCAAAGAATTCAAGGCAGAAGCGGAGAAGTGTCTAGATAAAAGTATCAAATCTCTATAATCCGACTATGGTGGGGAATACCTCTTTGGAGAGTTTAAGGACTACTTATCTTCATAGAAAATTACATCCCAGTTGACTACACCTGGGCACTCCGCAGCAGAATGGTTTAGCAAAAAGAAGAAATATGACTCTTATTGAAATGGTAAGGTCCGTGATGAGTTATTCAGGTTTACCCGATTCATTTTGGTGACTCACTTTAGAGACAGTGGCTTACATTCTGAACTTGTACCTTCTATGTCAGTACCTTCTACTCCCACAGAATTGTAGACCGGGCGTAAGCCTAGTCTGAAACACATTCAGAATTAGGGGTGTCCAGCACATGTGCTGAAAGAAAACGCGGATAAGTTGAATCCGATGACAGAAGTCTGTTTCTTTGTAGGGTATCCCAAGGAAACAGATCCGAGTTAAAGCTCCTATCAGATCTTCTACCGTATTTCTTTATGCGATTCCCGAATATAATGTGTGCTACAATCTTCTAAGAACTCGTACTGGTAGAACCAAGACAGCTTTAGTCATAGAAGACAAGTTATGAAACTGGTTTAGCCTACCCGCATATTTATAGGGCTACAGTAGGGACCTGTACAGTAATTATGAGTAAGACTTCCAATGGAACACAGACATGTATCAGCGGTTTCTGCAATTAAGCAAATCTTATAGCGGTATCTGCAATTTTGGAAAACTAACAGCGATTTCTGCAATTTCCATAAAATAATGAATTACAGTTTACACCACTAAAGAACTATAATTGCACCATGACCCATAATCTCAAAACCATATAGCATTGAGCTTGTCACGCCCCGACTCCCGGGTCACGTGAACTCAACTTGATAACTCAACGTTACCGAATTACCGAGGGGACCTTTTCTATAAAACTCTATCTATGGTTTGAACCTCCTTTAAAGAAAGCACACTGAATCTAGAAAATTTACCGTTTCTCGAACTCTACCTCAAAATATTCTAAGTATATTTTCCAAAAATGTTGGCAGAGTTTCCTCCATTTTTCGGACTATCCCAAAGTTTCCTGTAAACCTGTCAAACTCAATTCACAATATATACTCAGGCACCGCTTGGATTTCAACTCACAATCATAGTTAAAACTACTTACCAGCTGCCATCTCCATTTCATTACATGTACACACATTCTCTAAGAGAAAGTCTACAAGATTAAGAGACGTACATGCACCATAACTATTCATTATACATCTAAAACTTCATTCATTTCTCTTAATTATTACATTCATCCAAAGAAAAATTCTTAGATTCTTAACGATATTGTTAACTTAGTGGTAAATACATCTAGCCAAAGCATATATACATGCACTACATCTTCTTTACACTTTGAAAAAGATAACTACATGTCTCTCAAAAATTTTCATGTTCTTCATTCTTTAAAACCTTAGAATGCCTATGCGCCTTCTCTTTGTAGTACAACCTGAAAAAAAAATTGGATATAGACAACCTGAGCCGAAGCTCGTAGGATAAAGACTAATAAAGTGCAGTGTATGATTTTATTTATTTCTCAATTCAGATACACATCCAGTTTATATAAACTTCAAAGATAATATGAATTCTTTTAGATTTCTTGGCTTTAAATTTTCTTAACTCATTCACTTAGTTCGTTTGTTAATTATTCCAACGTTACAGTATCATTAAACTCGCTTCAGTATCTTAATTTATCTATTAACTTTTCATTTCTATTCTTTTTGTTACTTTTTCATTAGTCACACTCGTCTTTAGTTATTTCTCTTTCTAATTCATCCATCTATTATTCACATTTCCATTTCCTTCCATTAATCCCATATTGAATCGATTAATTACATAATCTCTTTATAATTCATTAATTCTTGCTCTTATATTTGTTTTCTTCTTATTCAATTACCTAATTATCAATTCACCTTTTTCCATTATAAATCCATCACTTTCTTTCACATTCTTAAATTCTTTATCTAGATTTCACTTTTATTTTCATTAATCAAAATACTGAACCGACGTAGGGTGCAGCTTATAGAAACCCCTCCCTATTCCCCCAATA
>JAULJZ010121004.1:0-11214 GCA_032270985.1 Heliamphora pulchella
CCAAAACCTGAATTCGATCCGTTCGATCTAGCCAAGACCAGCTACTATAACGATGTACTATAATCGTACCAATGGAATGTCTGGGTCCATTGCGATTGTGATCCTACCTGTATAATCCGTCAGGACCTTTGACCCGATCTTTCGTGTAGCACGCACCGAGTCAAATACTTGACATAATATATGGACTATGTATTCATACATCATAAATATAAATATGAAACCGTAAATGTAAAATCATCTCAAATGTTTCTCATTAATATGTCAAGGACCCAGAATAAAATACATAAAAAGCGTGACTTTTCAGTATACATTCCCAACAATATCGTATGCATGTTGGATCTGTGCTATTTATTTATGAGAAATCTTTTTGTTGGGTATTCCATTGGTTTCAACAGGAGGATTTAAATGTATGAAAACCTATATTTTTCATAAAACTGGTGTTTGGTGGATTTTCACGTGACCCCGAATTTTGGGGCGTGACACTGCCACTCACCTTGTTCTTCGAAACCTCCTTCTCTTTTTGGTACGATTTCCTTAAAAAGCTCTTCCTCCTCACCTGTGGCACGAATGCCATGAGCCAAAGCCCATAAACAAATTTCCTAAACCGTCTAACAAACTCACAGCAAAATATCCTACAATACATATTGTATAATACTCAATACAATTTACGGTCAAAGAGATAGACAATTTAATATTTTCAACAAGGTAAGCATCTTTAAGAGCAATTGTGCAAATGCGTGATGCAGATGAATGCGATGCAACCAAATTTTGTTTTCTAATTCAAATTTAAACTTAAGTTATTCTAGGCTCTCCCAAACCGAGGTGAACCATCCTAAACCCTATGATTCCAATCACGCTGACTAAGTCTACCGACTGACAAAGAGCGTTCCTTTAGCCGTGGGATGACTACGTAGCGGACTAAGTGTATAGTGGGGTCATCACTGACGGCAATGGCGTGAACAAGTCAATACTCAGGCTCTCAAATCTCAGGTCAAGGTCAAATGTGGGATCACAAAATCTAAATCCAATTATTACGCCACCCGAACCGCCTTCACCAAAAATATACATCATAAACAATAAGGTGCATTTAGCACTTGGGGCAAAATCATGCCAAAACAAATAAGGACATATAGCCAATATCACAATCAGGGAATTTAGCCAATATCACAATTAGGGTATTTTGTCAATATCACAATATTCCAATTTCATCAATCATGGTACCAATCTTAAAGTTCAATTTTCATTCTTTTCTCAAAACAAAACGATGAACCCCATAAAACCCAACTCAACGATGACGTGATATGGCATATGCAACAGCTATTAACGATTCTCATGTATAAATTGATCATGATGTGGGCTAAAATGGCTTGTGTATGCTTTGCATGGAATTATAAACTTATGAGCATGGTGTACAAGTATACGAAGCACAAGTTATATTTCACGAGGCATAAATTTAACCTAGCGGCATGGATTCTATTCATCAAATTATTATTTTCATACACAAATCATTCGCATAATTCATTTCAGATTCATATATTCAAATTCCACAATGTGACACATTACTTATACACTTAGCCAAAATTGGGTAATTATTCAAGTGCCAATTTAAAAATCTCGACAATGTTTTGAGGGACCTAGGCATGGATTTAATTTTCTATTTCTGAACAGCAATTAAATAACAATATTTTCTACACTTTTCATGTTTATCACTAAGGTTAGATCCTAGGAAAAAATGTTCATTTGATTTAATTAAGGAACAACCATTCAGCACTTTACAAAGAAAAGTGCAGAATTTAGGCCTCAGTTGGACACAATTTTGGGGAACCAATTTAAGGGCTATGGGTCTTATTTTTAGGGAGGCTTTAGTTTAAGGTGTCCCCTACAAGTTTCATATTTTGAGTTAAGGCAAGTTGTTTCAAAAACGTTTGAGATTTTGTCCAATTTATAAAAAGGGTTCTGTCAGCCTAAAAAGGGTCTGCAGAATGTGTTTTTAACAGAAAGTGCTCAAAACTTTTGGGGTATCAACCAAGGGTATTTTGGGCTGATTGTTTCTCTGTACTTAATTTAATATATTAGCTGCAGTTTTCATGTTTACTATTTTTGGATTTGGTTTCTAAAAAGTAGGGCTTTGTGTCTCACAAAATGTGTGACAAAGAGGTCTGTAAATCACTGAATCTCAATAGAGACTTTGAAAGGTGTTTTGACCCCTCAAGACTTCATTTTTGTGGCTAATATTGAGTGAACAGAAAGATAAATATGTCCTCTACAAGTGTTATGTTTTTACCCAAGCTCGATTCTCACTCTAACTTAGGGTTTTTTAGTTCTGCAATTCGGAGTGGTCAAGATCTAACACTCTGACAAAAATGATACATCTAGAGTTCTACTCAACGAAATCACTTCAAACCAATTTTGTATGAAATAAAACTCAAAAATATAAATCTGCAAAAAAATCACTTTAAGACCATTATTCTACTTTTAGTTTTGGTGCTTTAAAGTTGGTGGCAGAATCTTGGTATGCCGAGAAAAGCAGGTAACCTACGATTTTAATAACTTCGCTCATGCGATGTCCATTTTTATTGTGTTTTCTTTGTATGCATGTTATAAATCACACAACCCAATACTCCAAAACATATTTAAGGCATAAAACTCAAGAATACACACATGTAAACACATGCAAAACATGCTCATACATAAATAACCCATAAACTACTCCTACGACGCCTTTTTGAGTTATTCTTTGTTTTATTTTCTTAGGGTTGATTATAGAGATCGATTGAAAGTTATCTTATAGGAGAATATCAAAGGGTTTTAGTGAATTTACTTACCTCTTTTGATGCTTACAATGTTGAGAAAAAATGGGACTTAGCTTTGTAGCTTGTTCCTTGATCCTCTCATCCTCCTTCTTTCTTCCTTCTCTCTTCTTCTCTTCTTTTTCTTTGAAAATACTTAGAGAATTTTTTGGTTTCTCACTCTCCCACCCTCTCAGCCGAACCATATGAAGAGAATGGGGGGTTATGCCTTGTTATAGAAAAAAAATTCATAATGGAAGATAATAATTGCAATGAAGCTTTAAATTGAATTTTCTTCAATTTTATTAGTTGCATGGGAGGTGGGAGTGGCTTGAGAGACATATTGTCAAACTTGGGGCAGGTAAATTTTGTCCAGGCCTGTTTGGGAGACTAAAAAGCTGATTTTTGCATTTAATTTGGGTTTTAAATTAAGTTTTAGTACCATTTTGTGGAATAATATACATAAAATATTAATTTTATGTATCTTTTTTGGTATCTAAATCTACTAAAATTTATTATATTAATTTATTTATAATTAATTTAGTCTTCCCATGATTTATCAAAATTTTGATAGTAATTAATCAAATAGGTGTAGGCTTATAAGCTAAATTAAATTAGTTTGACTAGAATTAACTTTTTGACTTATTTATTGTGTAGAGATTTTAAATAATGATTTTATTACTTCTGTTTTCCTATATTATTTTATTATTACGTATATTACTTGTTTAAAAAGTCTTGGGTTATAATAATGCTTAATTTGTACAACTTTTTCTTATTTTTAAGCTTAAAGGGTAAAAAGTGACTTTTTGTGCACTAATCCCAATGTGGCCAGCCATGCAAGGGTATTTTTATCATTTTTATTATTATTTTGTCTTTTTTTATTTAATTTTATCTAAATATCTGATTTAGGGTATTCATGTATCAAAACTTACGTTTTAAAGACTTTTTGCTATGTTAGGGGTAAAATGATCATTTTACCCTAATTACGAGAATTTTTGATTTTCAATCTTATATTTCATGTTATTTACATAATTTAAGATGTTAGAAGTCTTCTCTAAGTATTAGGTTTTTTTTCTGAGTATTTGGTCTTCTTTAGGGTTTTCGGATTGAATTAGGTTTTCTGGTTGAGTTAGGGTTTCCATCCTTCTTGCGACATAGGATCTCATCGGCTAACCATCACTAATACTAAGGTTTGGGCTTAATTAAAAGAATTGAGTTTTGTAATTTTATTTGGGCCCTATTTCTAATATTTTTCATGATCCATGATTTTCTTGGATCAAGTTGTAGAAGTGTGATTCTATGATTTTATGTGGTTGTAGGGTTTTAAATTTTTGATATCAATTGTCCTCAAGGGTTCAGAGTTTAAATCTTGTGTCTTAGGGTTTCGTTTTGGTTTGATTAAAAAATTGTATAAAATTACACTTGGGTTCAGTTTGTCATTTTCGTAATTTCTCTATCTTCTTGGACTAACTTATTATTTTATTATTGTTTATGATTTTCAATTTTTAGAATTCAATATTAAAGAATTCTATATTCCGTAGGATTTTACTTTGAATCTTAGGGTTTTGTTCCCGTCCTAACCCAATTTTTTTTATTAGGGTTTTAATCTTTGTGGGTTTTCGTCACCAATTCCCGTAATCTAAAATCGGATACTTTTATATATTTATTCATAAATTAGTGTCTGTTGTAGAAATTGAATGAGGATTACCTCAGAGACTTTCGTGCAGATAGTGAGAGTTGACGGACTTGCGTGTAATTAAGACTAAGATTATTGATGACTTCTAGAACGATTATAGGTAACTTTTATGGTGTTTTTCGTAATAGGTGTGTACCTTAGCATGAATTTACCATTTGTGGGGTGTCTTGGGTTAAAAGTGTAATTATCTAAAAGTTTAGGGTTAAGCGTGCAATTATTAAAAATTATGAAATATTAAGCCTTTCCGTATATTTTCTTTTTATTTATTGAGTTGACACTTAACATTCTTATTCCTTGAATTTAGAGCCTTATTAATTGTGAACGTCTTCATATTGGATCATTTCTGAAATTTTGTTATTATTTTGGACCAAAATGTAATTTTGCTTTCTCTTATGGGATTCTAGTGTTTTTGGTTCTGATATCCAATTCTAGGCTAAGTCTTTTGAGACTCTTAATCTTAATTTGGCCCTAACATGAAAATCTAATTTCGGGTGATTTAATGTTTTTAATCCAGAGGCTTAGAGAACCGAGTTGTTACAATCTACCCCCCTTAAAACAAATTTCGTCACCGAAATTTCCAAGCGTGTCTTTCTCTCAAAAGTGCTATTGTTGAATTGTTCGTATAGTGCCTTTCTGCTCTCATCGCAACTCTTGTGTCTACTCTAGGCTATGGCACGACGTTGACGTATCATCTTGATCTTCTTGGTTGTCTCATTTGCGTAGTCTAGTGTTAACGGAATGATTTTCCCACTATCTAATGTCCAGGTTTGTCTTGTTGGCATGTAGAGTTTTGGGTGACTCTTCCAATGTCTGTATCATTTTTTGATTGGTAGCCAATCTAGGGCAAAGAAAACATGATGAGGAAGGATGGTTGATGGTAGTAGCCTAGTTTTGCAAGTCTATTGTCATTTGGTACAAGATCCCATCTGCTGTCTCCCTTGTTGTTCTTTCTAGCTAGTTTGTGAGTACGGCTTGATAGGAATGAATCGCCCCAATGATTTCCCATGACCAGAGTTACTCTTCTTTTGATTTCAAATCCTTCTTGAATCTACCAACTCTAATTAAGCTACTAGTGCTGCCTGTACGACTTGTGCATAAGTGGAAAGCTGCATGCAGACGATCCTTCCCCGAATTGATGGCTCCAGGCTCCACTCAATCTTTCGTGCTTTCGACTCTTTGTCTAGTACAATGGCTGCAGCAAAGTGGCTCAACTCCTCGAACCGGTAAGCATACTGGTTTACCATCATCTATCCTTATTTGAGTTCTAGGAATTCTCTAATCTGTCCTTGACGGAGGGGAGCGAGAAAATACTTTTCCAAAAATAACCCTTCGAACTGATCCCACATTAAGGCTGCCACATCTTAGGTGTTGTTGATCGTAAACCACCAATGGTCCGCTTCTCCTTCCAATAGGTGAGCTACTAAAGCTATCCGATTGCCTAAACTTGAACTCTTATTGAGTTGAATAACTTCTTGATGGCCCTCAGCCACTCCGTGGCCACTTTCGGTTCTACTCCTCCACCAAACGTAGGGGCTCACTGTCTTCTAAGCTCCAATAAGAACCACACTCTATTACGCGCGTCGGGATAGTTAATGCTGGTGGAAAGCTCTCGTAAGATTTGGATAATTCAAGTGCTTCGTCATCTATGGGTCCGCTAGTTTGTTGGTGGTGGTTTGGTCATCTACTAGCCATCTTAAAAAAAACTTTCTTATGATTTAGGGGTTGTTTTAATTCTTGATTATTTTCACGTTTTGGGATCTTGTGGAGTTAGGCTTGAGATTATTTTAGCAAGCATTAAGTGTAAGACAATACTTGTATTTTATGTCATTCAAGCTCGGGTGCATAGCCAAGACAAGGTTTCAAAATGGTTCACAAAACACACATACAACATTGAAAGAAAAGAAAAGATTCAACGCGGAGCTTGCTAGGGCCTATCTAAAACAGACACGAGTAGAAACATCAGATGACTGCCTTGTGCTCCCAAAGGTTGTAGAGTTCCATCTGGCTCCTGACGCTTAATTCTGACATATTGGTACGTGGGGTTTGAAGGTCTCCTCCAATGATTGGATCGTTTACCAGGTAGTTAATCGTCTGAGGGTACACTAAACGTGACAAAAGGTATGGTGGTAGTGGTTATCTAATCTTGCAACCCATCGTGGCTTGGTGATTAAATCTTCATCAGATTCCAAACGTTCATTGTCGTGGCCAAGATTCTTCGTTTTTAGACAAAGAAGGCAGAATTCGGATTCTAACATTTAATGAGAAGGGCAGCGTATGTATCGATGCGTGTGGAAGTACTTCCTTTTCTTGCATAGTGAGTCGAACGTCTTTAAGCTTGACATTGCCTCTCGTCTTTCGGATAGGTGGGTTAGCTACAAACTAGTCTAGAAAAGTTCGAACCTTGTCATGTGGGATGTCGTAGGTTTCCCAATACAAAACTGTCATCTTTGACTATAGATCCTTGATGGCATAGTTCAATCCGTTAGAGCCTCTGAATGAAACGTAATATCCTGACAACTACCATTACTCGCCTATCTACTGGGTACAATTTCGAAGGTCAATCGAGGACAGACATAAACGTGTGCAGAGTTTAATGAGGATAGTCAGCTCAATTTTATTGGTCTCAAAGAAGGCGATCATAAGATGGTGAATGGGTATACATTTAGCTAAGGATCTCGAATGACACACTAGGCTACACGAGATATAGTTGGGACTAAGGCG
Organism: Heliamphora pulchella; assembly: GCA_032270985.1. NCBI lineage: Eukaryota > Viridiplantae > Streptophyta > Magnoliopsida > Ericales > Sarraceniaceae > Heliamphora > Heliamphora pulchella. The sequence goes on from JAULJZ010121004.1 coordinate 7,207, forward strand.
GCTAAGGGAAGGCAAACAAGTTCTTTACCAAGATTCAACGAGAAAATTTTTTCAAGATGGTTCAAAAGATGGATTAGGTTAGGTCAAGGGGTCATAGTTAAAGCAATCACCGTTGACCCAGATTGAGAGGTTGGTTGAGGCTTAGATGCATTGGAGATAAGAGGTCAACATTTAATGAATATTACAAAAGGGGATATTCTCAGGACCAATCTGTGCAACATGAGATCTTGACAAAAGATATGTTTAAGCAATGGGTAGGCAAACTAGATATTTGCCCTGAAGTTACGTCGACCTAACGTACTTCAATTCAAGCATCCAAGTCAACTCCTCAGGTTGGGATTTCAAGAATTAACAAAATTACTTCAGCCGGGTGTAGTATTGAAGTGAGGAAAATATGAATGGTGGTAGAGGATCTTCGCGATGTCGAATGTTCGGGGCTAAAGGAATGATATTGAGTTCTATGAATAAAGAGTTAGTTCAAGGATGATGACTTGAATTGAAGGACAATCAAATGTGAATACTAGTCATTGTCTAGGCATGGCTCAACAATGAAAATTCAAAGATAAGGGTATTTTCTAGGATAAAATTCCCAATATGGTTACTAACAAGACTTGGGTTCAGAAGGGTTACCTACGAATGATACTGGACAGCATTACTAAGGACTGGTGTTATTAGAAGGAAGGACAAGCAAAGAATTTCACCGGGATATAAAAGTTAATACAAAGGCTTGGGGTAAACGCGAATAGAACTTATAAGGATGAAGTTGCGAGGTTCTAACGATGACTCTCGATACAATATCTGAAACTTCTCCTACTGCATACTCCCGTCTACACCTCTTAAAATAAGATAACTCATTACATGAATCTCCGATCTTTGATCTCGATACCCTTACTCATCCTTTGCATGTAGATTCTCCGCTGCTTCTGATCTCAATAATGTCTTAATACGATTCGCTATAAGACTTAGACATAAGACTTAGATGCAGTAGTTTTTTATTCTTATAATGTATAGATGATAATTATATTTAATGCAACACACCCTATAGAGTTTCTACACGACAGAACGCATGATTTTCCATAATTCAAGGCCTGAAGGTTAACTAAACCTAGGCTCTAATACCAATTGTGACGTCCCATCCTCTTGGCACGTCGAGACATACATAAGTATAGATAAAGAAAATATTCTAACCATTCATTCATATTTAGATATCATAAATATTACATCATTAAGAGTTTTGATCTAATCAAAAATACATAACGTTTACAGTTTCGCAAAAGATTTAACAAAAATTACAATGAATCCGTGGGAAACTAAACAAAAGAGCAAAAAGATGAACTTCAAATCCTTCAGCTAACGTTGTCAGGGTCAACTGGCTCCTGCCACTCACCTTGTTCTTCAAAACCTCCTCTTTCTGGTACGATTTCATTAAAATGCTCTTCTTTATCACCTGTGGCACGAATGCCATGAGCCATAGTTCAGAAGCAAATTCTCTAAACCGTCTAATAAACTCACAATAAAATATCCTACAATACATATCGTATAATACCCAATACAATTTATGGTAAAAAAGACAAACAATTTAACGTTTTTAACAGGGTAAGCATGTATAAGAGCAATTGTGCAAATGCGTGATGCAGATGAATGCGTTGCAACCAATTTTGTTTTCTAATCCAAATTTAAACTTAAGTTATTCTAGGCTCTCCTAAACCGAGGTGAGCTATCCTAAACCCCATGACTCCAATCACGCTGACCAAGTCTGCTGACCGACAAATAGCGTTTCTTAAGCCATGGGATGACTACGTAGCGGACTAAGTGTCCAGCGGGGCCATCACTGATGGCAAGGGCGTGGACAAGTCAACACTCATATTCTCAAATCTCAGGTCAAGGTTAAATGTGAGATCGCAAAATCTAACTCCTATTATTACGCCACCCAAACTGCGTTCACCAAAAATATACATCATAAACAATATTGTACATTTAGCACTTAGGGCAAAACCATCCCAAAACAAATCAAGGCATATAGCAAATATCACAATTAGGGCATTTAGCCAATATCATCATTAGGGTATTTTGCCAATATCACAATATTTCAATTCCATTAATCATGGTACTAATCCTAAGGTTTAATTTTCATTCTTTTTTCAAAATAAAATAGTGAATCCCGCGAAACCCAACCCAATGATGACGTGATATGACATATGCAACTGCTATTTACAATTCTCATGTACAAATTGATCATGACGGGGGCTAAAATGACTTGTGTATGCTTTGCATGGAATTATAAACTTTTGAGCATGGTGTACAAGTATACGAAGCACAAGCTATATTTCACGAGACATAAATTCAACCTAGTGGCATGGATTCTATTCATAAAATTATTATTTTCATACACAAATCATTCACATAATTCATTTAAGGTCCATATATTCAAATTCCACAATGTGACACATTACTCATACACTTAACCAAAATTGGATAATTATTCTAGTGTCAATTTAAAACTTTTGACAGTGTTTTGAGATACCTAGGCATGGATTTAATTTCCTATTTTTGAGCACCAAGTAAATAAAAATATTTTCTACAACTTTCATGTTTAGCACTAAGGTTAGATCCTAGGGCAAAAAGGTCATTTGATTTAATTAAGGGAAAATCATTCAGCACTTTACAAAGAAAAGTGCAGAATTTAGGCCTCTGTTGGCCACTATTTTGGGGCACCCATTTAAAGACAATGGGTCTAATTTTTGGGGAGGTTTTATTTTAAGATGTCCCATACAAGTTTCATGTTTTGAGATAAGGCATGTTGCTTGGAAAAGGTTTGAGATTGTGCCCAATTTATAAAAAGGGTTCAGTCAGCCTAAAAAGAGTCTGCAGAATGTGTTTTTAACAGACAGTGCTCACCTTTGGGGTAACATCTGAGGGTATTTTGAGCTAATTTTTGCTCTATATTTAGTTTAATAGGTTAGCTACATTTTTCATGTTTACCACTTTTGGATTTGGCTTCTAAAAAATATGATTTTGGGTCTCACAAAAATATGTGACAGAGAGGTCTATCAGTCACTAAATCTCAATAGTGACCTTGGAAGGTGTTTTTACCCATAAAGACTTCATATTTTTGGCTCATTTGTGGTTGAAAGAAAGATAAATATGTCCTCTACAAATTTTATGTTTTGACCTAAGCTTGGTTCTCACTCTAACTTAGGGTTTTTTAGGTCTGTAACTCGGAGTAGTCAAGATCTGACACTCTTTGGAAAAAATGACACATATGGAGTTCTACTCAGCGAAATCTCTTCAAACCAGCTTTGTATGAATGAGAACTCAAAAAGTTAAATTTGGAAATAAAAATCACTTTAAGACCATTTTTCTACATTTAGTTATGGTGTTTTAAAGTTGGTGGCAGAATCGTGGTATGCCCAGAAAAGCAGGTAACCTAGGGTTTTAATATCTTAGCTCATGCGATGTCCATTTTTATTGTGTTTTCTTTGCATGCATGTTATAAATCACACAACCCAATACTCCAAAACATATTTAAGGCATAAAACTCAAGAATACACACATGCAAACACATGCAAAATATGCTCATATATAAATAACCCATAAACTACTCCTACGACGCCTTTTTGAGTTATTCTTTGTTTTATTTTCTTAGGGTTGATTATAGAGATCGATTGAAAGTTATCTTATAGGAGAATATCAAAGGTTTTTAGTGAATTTACTTACCTCTTTTGATGCTTACAATGTTGAGAAAGAATGGGACTTAGCTTTGTAGCTTGTTCATTGATCCTCTCCTCCTCCTTCTTTCTTCCTTCTCTCTTCTTCTCTTCTTTGTCTTTGAAAATACTTAGAGAATTTTTTGGTTTCTCACTCTCTCACCCTCTCAGCCGAACCATATGAAGAGAATGGGGGGTTATGCCTTGTTATAGAAAAAAATTTCATAATGGAAGATAATAATTGCAATGAAGCTTTAAATTGAATTTTCTTCAATTTTATTAGTTGCATGGGAGGTGGGAG